>MKYW01000044.1:1013117-1026895 GCA_015776835.1 Aphidius ervi
AAAAAAAAAAAAAAAGGTGGAAGGATTGGTGGGTAAGGGGAGAAGGCAATCGGTCACTGATTTGGTCCGATCCATAAGTGTGCATAGCCAAGGTAGCATTAATGACCCAACAAGAATACATTCCACGTACATATGATGATACTCTATTTCACTTTATCCTTTAACAATATATTCATGAATAAAATGTATGTATATCTTTCTCACTAACCAATACCAAGTGTATATAATACAGTAACAGTATATATACTCGCGCGCGCGAGATATCACGTTGGGTGGTCTTGCTACTCTTTGCTCTTTTAGCTTCTCAACGTTCTTTTCTTGTACACATTAAATACACACACACACACACATATATATAAACGGGGATTTTTTTTTTTTTTTTAAATTTTTTTATTTGCCTTTTAACCCCCTCTTTACTGAGCATTAGCAAAAATAAAAAAAAATTATTTTCTTTATTTTTTTTTTTGAGTATTAAAATTAAGAAAATTAACGAAAATTATATTAACAATTTACGAAAAAAAATGTTGTAATTATTTAAATTACATATTTTAATACCTTGTTAAAAATTAATAATATTTATTTTATTGATAAATTGTTGATAATGTAAAATTAAATTTTTTTTCAATATTAAAATTAGAAAAGCTTATAAAATTAATTGAAGCAAAATAAAATAAAAAATTAGAAAATATTTATTATTTGAACGAAATATTTTATTTATTTATTATTTATTTATGTTTTTTAATATTTTTTATTATTAATTTTATTTAATTCATAAATTAATTAATAAATTGCCAGAAAAATATAAAAATAAAATTCAATAAATTTTTTATTAATTCTAAAATTTAAAAAAAAAATGAATAATTTGAATGAAATACATTTCAGTGCTTTAAAACAATTTAAAAAATTAATTTTCTCACGACAATTAAATATTATTATATATTTTTAAAAACATATTCATTTATTAATATTTTTTCATTAATAAATTCTACGAAATCCGAATGAATATTCATTTAAAAAACCTAAAAAAAAAAGCAATATATTTATATATATTTTCTAATTATTTAAAAAAAGAAGAAAAAGCAAAAAAACATTTCCCTTTGATAATTTTTTTAAAACGCGTATACATATTTATGCTCGTTAGGATAACGAGTATCTAATATCATATGGTACACTGGCCAATTACATTGAAGTGCTTGGTTGGCAACGTCTTTCGGCAATTGGCTGTTTATAAATATCATTAAACCAATGTATGAAGAATCATCTTGTGTTAAGTTCAGTTTCGAAATATTCATTTTTTAATGTAAATATATATTTTGATTTATTTATCATCATACATACAAAATACCTTTGTATTATTATATTTATTTTTCAATGTGCGAAAAGAGATATATACCAAAAGAGAAGATCTATGAGTGTTGGATGATCTATGCTGTAAACATCTGTGCTATTCACAAAAAAATAAAAATATAAAAAATAATAATTTTTTTCACATACAGCTAAGTGGTCCAAGTACATTTTCACGTTCATAATATGTCGTCATTTAATTTTCAAAAAGCCCTTGCCGACAATAAATCATCATTTATACTTTAACACCAGAAAAAAAAAAAATCAAAGTCGCAAAATCATTATGAAAATTAATTTTTTTATACAATTAAAAATATTATATTTTCAAAGAAATATTTTCCAAAGTCAAGACAATTAAATATTTATATAATTAAAAAACAATAAATATATTTTTTTTAAATGTTTTTCATCATCAACAAAGAAATTTTTTTTTCAGCTATTTTCTCATTATATGTACGACTAGAATATTTGTCTATATAAATGTGTTTATATAAAACAAAAAAATAAAATAAAATAAAAAAGGAGATCATACTTTACGATTAACAAGAACACAATGTGGGAGAATTTGCCATTAATTTGCGGCTTGCAAAGGTGGAATCAAGAAGTGAAAATTTAGTAAGCCACTGGCGGCCAAACTAGAATACCCCTAATGGCCATCATGATGCCTGTGGCACATTCGACCATTACACCCTTGCGTGTATAATAGTATCGCCCTCTTGGAATTCCTACAATTGCGAATTGCTACAAAACCTATTTTACCCATTCCTTTTGAAAACTTTACTGTATTAAATACATGCTTCTATAAAATACATCATTTCTCCTTTTGATAATATACATGCGCCTCTATCTCTCTCTAGCTATTTCTTCTAAAATTTTTATCAAAGAAAATAATTCTATTATATTATTTTTATTTGCACAAATTGAAAAGCTCCGAAAAATAAAAATAACAAGATTAAATTTTATGTGCGCCACTGTGTTTTTTTTTAGTTTTGAAAATAAAAAAAATTTTTAATAGAAAAAAAAAATTAGTTCAAAGGTCTAGGATGAATTTAAATTTATTTTAAAAATTTTTTATTCAATTTTTATTTGAGATATCTTTGCGGACATGAGCTTTTTTTACAAGTCCTTTTGTTATAAAATTTTTTATCACCTGAATTTTAAATTAATGTGAAATTTCAAAAAATTAGAAGAAAAAAAAATTACTCAAGTCAGTTATATAGGTCTTTTTGTTGGTAATGCAATGATGTATAAAACATTTACAATTGACAAATTTGCACTAAATGCTTAGTGACATATTTAAAGCAAAAAAAAAATAAAATAATAATAAATTAAGTAATTTTAGTATTATATATCTTTCAAGTATATTTCATTTGTCAAAGTCTTTCAAGTTAATATTATTTTTATTTATTTATTTTGTTTAGAGAAATGGTGCTCGTTAATTCGAGATCAATTATCGTGGACGTGGCAATGTGTCACCAGAAAATGGGGCGTAAAATACTACTTGCGAAAATTTATATATAATTAGCGATTCTTTTGACTTTATGCACAGTCGAGATATTTTCTCACTACTTTACTAATTTTTTTTTTATTTAACTATATCTCTTTGAGTCGTTGTTATTTTATTTTTTTTTTTCATGACTTCACATTGCGTTCCATCATCACGTTTGTTGTTGGGTGAATTAAAATAAATGTAATTCTATGATTAAAGTGTTTATATTTTTTATTTACTGTTGAGATTTAATTTGATTAAATCAGTGACAACAGCAAACACTCACTAGTCTCTTATAATATAATTTATTTGTTATAATTTTATATCATGATTTTTACAAATAAAAAAAAAAAGGATTTATAAATTTTTTTAATAAGTGAAATAGTATATTTACAATACACTGGTTTGTTTTTTTTTTTTTTTTATATATTTTATTTATTTATTTATTGAATTAATATAATTTAAAATTTTTTATTATTATTATTTTTTATCGTGCAATTTTAAATTACACATAAGAGTATTTATAATAGCTTTATGTTGATGCATTATTTACATGAAAAATTACATAGAATTAATTATAATTATAACGTTCTCGTAAACTTTTATATATGATTTTATCATATAATTTTTTATTTTAATATTTATTAATATTGTTAAGTACGTCAATTGCCCTATTCACAGCGATATATACAAGTGAAATAAATATATAATTTTTTATAAGCGTACAAACAATGAGAATATGAATTTTTTTTATTTTTTCTTCTTTAAAAAACATAAAAAAAAAAAAGAAATACCATTTTTTTTTTTATAATAAAACTTTTCTTTGTCAATTGCATATTGTTGAAATAATTTAAAAAGTTTTATATGCAATTTTCAGTCTATTGAATATGCATTAAATTGCATAAACTTTTTTCTATTTTTTTTTTTTTATGTCATCATTTCAAACAAGCTTTATTAAAAATTTAAAAAAAAAAAAAAAGTTTCATAATAAAAAAATGTAGTTTAAAGTTGAAAAATTATTGACTTGAAGGGTCGAATATTTCTTCGCCATCTTCATCAACTGGTACTGTTGAATGATTGTAAAGTCCTTGTGCCATAAGTTGTAATGCCAATGGATTTTTATGACCAGTTGATTTTTTAATTTTAGCTCTTTTATTTTGAAACCATATTTTTATTTGTGCTTCATTTAATCCAAGATCATTTGATAACTGTTGTCTTCTACGTTCAGTTAAATAACGATTTTCCGTAAATTCTTTTTTTAATTTTGCCAATTGTTCACTGCTGAATGCTGTTCTTGGACGTTTTTCATCGACAACTGCAGGTGTTTTTTCACTTGTTGATGTGCGTTTGACTCTTCTTGTTCTTGGACCTATAACAAAAATAAAATTAAAAAATTTAATTATGCTGTCTGATTTAATTTAACAATTAATAAAATTATAGTTTTAATTTATTGATCAATAAAATAAATGCTTTTTACATGAGCTTATTGTCAATGGCCCTGCTGACCCCCGACAATCCATGAGAATTTTCAAATGTTAAATACGCGTATACCATGTTTATTAAAGTACACAAACAGACTTAATTTTTTATTTTATTTATAATTTTTACGAACTTGAGTAAATGTATAGTTGGCGTATATACAAACTGTGCAGACAGCTGGTCTTTAACTATTAATGACGCACTCTAGAAATTTACTTTTAGTTTTGTACATAGCCGACGCCTCAAGGCAACATAATTGAAAATCATGTGAATATAAAAACTACATGAACAAAGACTCCACAAAGCGACTATAAGTACCTCTAACTAGTAACCATAAACTATAAAAACTGCGGTTAAATTATATTTGTATTTATTTTTATTTTTTTGATTTAAAAAAAAAAATTAAAAATACAAAAAAAAAAAATTATCTAATATACTATTAATCATTGATTAAAAATTTATAAATTTTTATTTATTATAAATAAATAATTTAAAAATACCCAAAGGCAATATAAAAAAAATATATTTTTTTTATTTACAACTTTTATAATGAATATTTATTATCCGCGAACGCGTTCGATTAACAGATACATGTACACGCGGTGCCTTTGGATGTTGATATATGCATTTGAAAATTTTTCATCATTGAATAAAGTGTTATGTTGATTGTTGACTATCCAAGCTAAAAATTATTTTTATTCTTAAATCAGCTTGCGATAAATGTGTGTGTGTGTTTAATATATAGAAAAAAAAAATTCAAAAAGCAAAATCATGTGCAACAAAATACTAAGACAAACAATAAAATAATATGTATGAATTTTTAAGGTGAAACATCTTGTTAAATTTCTTCCGCATAACATGGGGTGGATATTTTTTCTTATTTAATTTGCGGGTGTTCTCATTTTCTGTGATCAGCAGGGGGAATTGGTGAAAGCTTTTTGGGAATTATAAAAAGCGAACAATGGGGTTGAGGTTTCCAACTGATTTAAGGAACAATAGTACCGATAAAATAAAATGGAAAAAAAGAAGAAAAAGAAGAAAAAAAAAAAAACATGTGTTTATATGAGAAGTATATTATTTGAAAGTTATGTATATTTACCAGAGGATGGTCTGTCGGAATATCTTGTACAGTAGACCCATGCAGGCCATGGGTTTTGTCCATTAGCTGATGATGTCTGGGATCCAGCAGTGCTACCAGCAACACTGTCTCCACTTATTGATTCAGTACCGACAGTTGATGCTGCTGAAGACAATGATGGTGTTCCAGTTAAAGAACCATTTATTGAACTGCGGTTACTAGCAAGACTTTCAAGACTACCACTCCTGCTGAGTCCTGTTGAGTGTCTTTGAAGTGGTGATGTTGTTTCTGTGAATGTTGTATCTCTATCACGGTTAACCACCTCATATCTTGATGTTGATGGTATTGATGAAATTGTTGGTGGTGATTGTGGTGAAAGTCTTGATGAAGATGTTGATGATGATGATGATAAACTTAAATCACGTGGTACAATTAATGAATTTTTATTTGTTTTATTAATTTTTTTTTTATTATTTATTGTTTTATTATTTGTTGTTGTTTTAATTATTGCATCACGTCCAAAATCAGGTCTTAATATATTAACAACACTAAAACGTAATGGTGCTTCTGTTTCTTGTACTGGTTGTTGTCGTAAATCTAAATTACTTGGTGATGATGCTGATAATGTGTGCAATTGATTATGTATATTATGATGATGATGATGATGTAAATGATGAAATGGTAGTTGATGACTACCAAGAAGTCGCAAACCATATGCACTTTCCATTGCTGCTAATGCCACGCTCATTGTTTTTATTAATTTATAATTTTTATTTAAATGTTTATTCCTTTTTTTTTTTTTTTTTTTCACTCAATTAAAATTTGAAATTAAAATTTTTTTTTCAGTCACTTTTTTTTCAATATATCACTGATTGTATATTTTTTGCTGCTTTATTAACTTGTTTTTAAGACACAATATATTACACACTTTGACTTGATATTTTTAAAATAATATCAAAATTAAAAAAAATCAAATTAAAGAAAAAAAAAAAATGATAATATATATTGACGTTTGAATATTTTTTGAACTTAAGAAATTATTCTCTTTAGAATTAGATATTTCAGTTAGTTAGTAGTGCCGAGTAGTCGTACGAGTGCCGTGACGGGTCTGACTGGCTGTCCATCCGTCGCACAGTGATGTCTAAACTAGGGGCCTGAAGTCCCTACTTACAGCTCCCCTCTTTTATCCAAACTTGTATTTTACTCACTCCTCCTACACAGTTGCTTTGGGTACAGTGCACTAGACACCCTCGATTGTATCTCTATTAACGCTTTCAATTTTTGTAAACGCCCATTTTTCCCTTTACTTCAGGCTCTAATATTCCCCACTCTTTTTCTTTCTTTTTCAACAAATTTGGTTACTTTTTTTTTTTATACCATTTCCATACAGCCACAGAGTAGGGATACATGATACTTTGATCATTTTTCTCCCCACCATTATTCATCATAATAATAATATCAATAATACAAAAAAAATTCGTTACAACTCATATATACATGATATTAAATTGAAAAATCATTTGACAAATATTTCATTTAATAAATTTATATATACATAAATGAAAAAAAAAATTTGTAAATTTATATTTTTACATGTTTTTTAAAAAATTGATTTAACCATTTGTTTATCCCCACTTTTATTTTATTGGAGGATGATCTGAAAATTTGTAGCCGCCTTCACAATTTCACTCCGCCCACTGGACCTCCCAAACCGCCTATAAAAATTATAACGAATATTTTACCAATCTGTATATACATACTGTTAAACGATTTCATGAATTCTCATTTCACCAACCCCAATGTGAATTTTACACAGAGGGTTAATTTGTTTCTTCGTCTCTCTATATGTATATATAAATTTTTGCCTTTTTCTTTCTCATTTTTTGCATTGCTCTCTCTCTTTCACTGGCATTGGATTTTATTACTTTGCTAAGGGAATTACTTCATACGAAAATTTACGTCTACTGTGGCCAACCACTTCTGTCTCATTTCTAATTTTTTTCCATTTGGTATATGTTATTTTGTCCTTTTCATCCTATCAAATTCATTATTTTATTAATAATTAATAATATATTAACTTATTTTTTTTCTAACTGACAACTTATATCCTTCATTATTTCTATTTATATTCTATAAATTTTTAAGAGTTATTGACTGTACGTTGCAAAAACAGCAGATGTTAATGTAAGCTCACGAATTTTTTTTGAACAATATTGTTGTGTAATTTATTCCACGATTCGTCTTGAATAAGACAGATAAAATTGAATAAAAAAAATAAAAAAATTATGTATATATTGAGTCTGGGATTTTGTGATGTGCTCTATTATAATCATGTCTCGACCCCGATTCCACAAGCATGCCACATCTATTGAAGCAGCTGTCTTGCTCAAAGACATATCAATGAATTATGATTTCTAAATTATAGACATCACCACAAATTTATATATATACAAAAAACAAAATAATAATAATAAATGTATAGACATATTGTATATGCGTACCTGAGGCTCATTGAATTTACAAATTATTAATATACAATTTATATATATTCATTTTTTATTTCAATGTATAATAATAATATCAAGGCAATAAAAATATAATTGTTGTTTGTTTCACAGCGGGTGGATATATCTTGCTTATGTAAATGAAAATTACGAATTCCAAGACAAATGGAAATAAATAAATAAAAAGTGAGTAAAGAGAAACAAAAAAAAATAAAATAAAATAAACAATTACTTGATGGAGGAATATATATTACTGGATGTTGAAACGTTTAAGTGAACAACCTTTATGGCAATGAGTGTGTGTGTGTGTGAATAAATATATATGTGTTTAAGTAAATAATAATAAAAATAATAATAATAATAAAACATGTTTTCCCGCGGCTATTTGTAACGCACGCAAATAATCACACACATACACTCAAAAAAACTATTGAAATAATTATTAAATATCGCTTGAAATAATTAAAAATATATTATTGTAAATTAAATGTGGTTTGTGACAAAATAGTCACGCTGAAAATTTATTTGTTGACTGAGATATATACGTTTATATTATCACGGCATTTAAAATTGTTTTTATAATTTGAAATTTTTTTTTTTTTTTTACATTTTTTCATATATAAAAGTTGTCTAATTAAATATACTTGTCATGGATGAAAAGAAAGAAAAAAAAAAAAACCAGATTATAGCAATAAAAGTTAATTAAAAAAGGAAAAAAAAAAAAAGGCAATGAAGAAAAAAAAAAAAAAAAATGAATAAAAAAAGATGTGTATAATATAATTTACATATTATATATTGAATTGAAATAATAATAATTTAATTTAGAGAGACACAAGCCATTCTTGGATATATGGAATTCAAGTATAATCACGTCAATAATGAAAAGAGCACAAACGACGGATGAAAAGAAGAAAAAAAACAAATGTATAAAATGGGCCAATCGTCTGGCTTGATTATATAGAAGTATTGAGACCGGATAGATTTAGTATTTTTTATTTCATTTTTTATTTAAACTTTGACAGGCCAAATTGAGCAAATAGAAAATACAAAAAAATAAAAAATGGTTTAAATAAAGACAGAAAATATATATATATATATAAAATAAATGAGACAAGTAAGCAAGCAAGCAAGCAGAAAGTCAAGTTCCACCTGATTATATTCCAGGACGGGGCTTTTGTAAACTGGGTTCTATTTATGGCACTGCGAACTCTATAATCAGTCGCCGTTGGGCAACGACTTATTTAGAATAATTAATACAAGCCACACCCATGTTAACCGGTTATTGGCGAATCGTAACAAATATATCCCCACTTTATCATCAACTGTAGGTAATGTAGGCGGAGCAAAGGGCATCCTTAAATCCCGCCTCTTCTCTCTTTCACTTTTTACCATCATCATCATCATCATCAGTATCATTATTGTTATATTTTTATTAGATTCTAATTTTTTTCAAATGTAATTTTTAAACTTTTTTTATACACGTGCTATAAATTATCATCATTGTCATTTGTTTGTTTCTCTTTTTTTTCCTTTCGTTTTATTAAAATGCTTTTTATATTCTTCAGTAAATTGATGCACATATATTTATACTTACACATTATATACTCGCATACACAAATTTGAAATAACCAGAAGCCTTTGGGTAAAAGCAGAAGCGCACATGCGAATTAATGATGAAAAAAATATCAAGTTACAAATGTGGCAGGGGAAGCCAAATTTAATCTCAACACGAGTCATTGACTTTTGCGCAAAAAACATCTCACCACTTTATATTGCTATCAATCTAATTAAAACAGTGTTAACAAGTGAGCATACAATTTATAATTAAAAAATTTTTAATATATTCCAAAAATTCTTCAAACTGTTTCAATTTAATTGAAAAAAAAAATTTTTTGCAAAATAAGGATATACTTGATTATTATTAAAATTGCTAAAGGTGTTTGTTAATTAATTTGCTAGTGATTTACCCGAGATTCCAATGAGATCGATAAATATTAGAAATAAATTCTTTGCGCACAAAATATAATTGAATTATCTTGATTTTACAAATCAAATAAGCATATATGATTATTGAAATAACAGTTGATGTTTATCCCCAGCTCCCAGATGTAATGGTAATTTTTCTAATCCATTTTATTAAAACACTCAACGACCACACCTACTTTCGCGCTTCAAGCCCTCATTTTGTGTAGATATAGATAGATTGTATAAAAGGGGAGATATGATACAACCCTTGGTTGAATATATATTGAAGCAGTTTGTTTGACTATTTATAACCATCTATTCATTTGTGACTGGGATGATGGTTGTATGTGCTGCTATACTGTTAGTAGGTTTCAGAATAAAAATAAAATGAAGCCCCTGAGATAATGTACACCCGGTACATGAAAAGATAACCGCACCCCCGGGATATAAACCCCTCTTTCCATCTCTCTGTTTCACACATTTATTAAGTGTTTTACCGCAAAAACATTCTCTCGGTTTGGTGCTTTGATTTATTGATACTAGTTATAAAAATGCTGCATCAAGTAATTTTTTTTTTTTAACACATATATTATCTAATTTTTTATCAAAATTGAAACATATTTTTTTTATACTCAACTATTTTTTATCATTATTTTTTTAATTTCAAAATTTTTTATAAAACAGTAAACTGGCTTTAATAGAAAATAATTGATCAAAATACATTAATTCAAGTTTTTTTAAATAAAAAAAAAAATTCAAATTTAAATAAACAACCTTTTTTTTTTGTTATTTTATTTTATAAATTTAAATTGAACTTGGCAGTTAATGTCCTTGGTAAAAATAAAGTATAAAATTCAGTTGGACACAGTGGTCAATATTACAAAACGATTGCATTGATAGCTTCTTTGTATATAAAGCTAAAATAAAAAAATACGGAAAAAAAGTTTTTCCTATTTTGAGAAAAAAAAAATAAATAAATAAAGAAAAGGCAGGTGCCGATAAATGGTCAAACTAACGTCACGGATGTTGAAACTACAATCGCGAAAAGGCGTTCAATTTAACAAATAAAAAAAAACTCAATTCGTTCCATCCAGAAGTGAAGCAAAGGGATTGTTATCAGGGGGTGAAAGGTAAAAGACACTGGCGTTTTACCTGGATGATGCCCGACATTTCGTCACGGTGACCCATCCCGTCGGGCATCCTTATAGTAGGCAAGTTTATTCTCAAAATGTCAAAACTGTTTTATATTTTTTTTCTTCTATTTTTTTTTTTTTATATACCAGTCACAATGGATTGAAATTTATTGCCAACACACACACACATCTTGCTTCTNTGGCACAATATATCCTTTAAATTTTCTATTCAAGTTCAGTGGGTTTCGGCAATGAAGAACCTCACTGTGACGAGACAAAAAAAAAGTAACAAAGACTAATTGCATGTAGTTTGTCCCCGATACAGGTAGCTAAAGTAATTTTTTTTAATTTAAAAAAATAACCTTAAAAAAAAGGCAAGTTTTTAAAGTCAAGAGATATCCATCAGTGCAAATGTTTTGAATAAATTATATTAATCCTTGGAAGAGTTGCATTTAGGTTGATGTTTATTAACAAAAGATTATATATATCACTGTTTGAATTACAATGATATTTTTGGTATGCCTGGTGTCTCCTCCACAGTTACAGGAGCAGCAGAAGTAGAAGTAGTAGCATTTATAAAAAGGGGTTTTGTTTATTTTCATCACAACCAGAGGGTGGTCTCGTTGTTGTTCAGTTGTGACCAATTGACAAGGGATGCATTTATTTTTTTTTTTTTCTTTTCTTGATGAAACCAATAGTACATGTACCCCCATGAGCGATTTTTTTTTTCTTCTTAATTTCAAGATAGCAACCCCTGTTGTGATACTGTTGCACTTACTATTTGCAACACACACCGAAGCAAATTAGACCCAAAAGTAAATGCTACTTCTTTCAGGTAGCAAACCATAGTTACAAGACGAAAAAAAAAAAAAAAGAAAAAATACATGTATAAAAACAAGAATAAAAATATAAAGCTGACAGGTTTACCTACAACAGTGTTATTTCGAAGAGATAATCTCATTTCCAGTGACTGAGATGTCAAAAAATTGACTCTTCAATATCCATGACTGACAGTAAAAACCCCAAACGTTTAGTACGCTTTGTATAATTTTTTTTTTTTTTTCCCATTATTCTTAAAGAGAAAACATTGAATGTAACTAAGACATGTAAGTATTTTAAATCTTTTCTTTATTTTTTTTGCATTATTTTACTAATCCGGATTTAAAAGTCAGAATTTTTTACTTTTATGAAAACTCTATTGTCATTATCACTAAATCCATTATTTAAAATCTCAGAAATAGATATGAAAATATTTATTTGCGTATGTTATAAGTTATTAAAAAAATATTTAAAATATATTCAAAATAAATCCTAAGAGATATAGCATGAAAAGAAAGAGGCAACAAAATATTTTAATCATGAGAAAATAATAAATATATAAGCCTTGATTGCTGATATGAAGAGTATATTTTGTGTTGTTGTTATTGTTTTAATTTTTGATTATCAATTTAAGTTTAAAATAATGCGATAATGTCCACTTAAAGTGTGAGATAATAAATATATAAATAAAAAAATATGGAGAGATTTGTTAAAAAAATGAGGACAAAACCTTCGTCAAGAATTTAGTATTTTGACGTGAGACATCAGGTAAGATACGAGGCGTGACGTGAAAAGTCTAAACACAAGCTAAAAGTACCTGGTCAAAGAGATGAACCGAAGGTCGATGTAAGATATATATCTCACCGTGGGGTCAATGTTGAGAGGCATCCGAAGCAAACGGGATTTAGCGATTAGTCTCTACAATACTGACGCTTTCATAGAAGTCGAAAAAAACTTGCTACGGTTTTCTAACTCCTTCGGGAACACTCCCCTCTGTGTGATTCAAGGTGACCAAACAATATTTGGCCTATTTTAAATCCTTCGGGATACTGGGTCAGGGTCAAAAGACCTGAATCTTTTTTTTATAATGTTTTTTTATTTTTATTTTCTATTCTTATTTATTTATTTATTTATTTATATACTTTATCTTCTTTTTTGTGGCTTCCGTAACGAATTTTTCACGAAAATATTTTTACCGACTATTGTTAATTTCGCGTCTATGGAACGAATTTTTAGAGCTCCGGAAATGTATCTTAACCTTGAAATATTTCTCATGCTTTTTATAGAAAAAAAAAAAGTAGTCAACTGTTAAAAAAAAAAAAAANAAAAAAAAAAAAATTAATAGTCATAATTACAGTTTAAAGTTTTGACCATTAAAAAACAAAATTATATTGTTAAAAAAAAAATATTATTTTTTTAAACTTAAACAATCATTTGAAAGTGTGATAAAAAAAAATTTTTTTTATTTAAACAGTAATAAATACATGTTCAATAATACTTAAAAATTTTTTTTTTATTTTATTAATTTAAAATAGAATATTTACAATTTAATAATAATATTTTTTGTTTTAAAATGTTTTATATCAAGTTTTACGAAGCAAGAAGTGGAAGACGCATTGTAACTGCATTTAAAAAAATAAATAAAAAAAAAATAGCTATGCACAAAAGACAGCCAAGAGCAACGGAATTATTCGATGTCGTACAATGAAAAAAAAGACAGTTAAATACAAAAAGACAAAGAAACATGATGAAAAAAAATGTCTGAGAAATAAATAAAATAAAAATAAATAAAAAAATCAGTGGATGGACCCTGAGGGCACGTGGATAACGAGTTGAGGAAGGCTGTAAGGAGAGTAATAAGCCCATAAGCAAAAGGCACTGCAAAATGCCTTACCTCCATTTTTGTCGATCAACATATTTTACATTTTACGCTCAAACATACACAAGTGCATACAAAAAAAAAAAAA
>MKYW01000044.1:1033321-1065320 GCA_015776835.1 Aphidius ervi
CTATCGGCTACCAACTTAATACCATTTTCCACACTGTAAATCTACTCTATACGTCTGTTTAAGGCAATATAAATAAATATAAAATAACACACCTTATTCTCAACAAAACAAGTGTAAGAAAAAACAATATTAAAAAAATTTAAAACACACAATTAAATTGAATAAAAAAAAACTAGATAAAAAATTAGATTAAAAAAAATAGAATATCAAGTTTATCTATTTCACAGAATAAAATAGTATTAAAAAAAAATTTAAAAAAAATAGTTTTAATAATAGAAAGCAATTTGTTTTAATTTATAAAAAAGGAAAAAACTTTAAACTATTTATTATTGTTATTATTTAAATGGAATTTTTATGAATTAGATTTTTTTCTATTTATTTTTATTTTTTTTTTTTTATTGTAAAATGTAATTAATTCATTGTGAATAATATTAATAATTAAATAATAATTAATTTATAAATAATAATTGGTTTTAAATATGTTGTAATATAATTATCATTTAATTTTTTGCAAAAAATTATTTAAAATATAAAATTAATTATGAAAATATAAACGTGATTGATACAAATTAATTGACATGGATTTATAATTTTTAAACATAAAAAAAATATATAGTGTAAATTGAAAATTACTAAATGAAAAATGTAAATGGCATATAATTATTTTTTATTATTTTTTATTTGTGTAATTACACAACTTTTTCATTAATCTAGAAGCCAAGGATTTAATTAACTTATTCATTTAAACACGCTGGTCCTAATTAAACGTGAACTGTAACACCTCGACTACCTTGAAAGTTTCTTATATATATATATATACATATAACCACATTATATAGTTTTAAAATAAAAAGAAAAAATAAAAAAGTAATTTCTTTAATGTCTGAGTAAATGCAAAAGAGAGAGGCCCTTATGAGTTCAGCCCCCGAAGATCCGATAAGAGACAAACTGCTATAGAAAAACATCGTTAATGAATGGAGATCCTCCTTGGGTTTCAGTAAAAATTTACCAAAGATCAAATCGCATTTGCATTACGATTCTTCGTTACAATCGTCTTCTTTCTTTGTGATGACTTCTATCAATAGCAGATCTTTATATTTTTTTATTTTAAATATATAAACCGTATAAATAAATTAAATATGCTAAATTTGTATTTTTTAAATAAATATTATAAATATTTTATGAATATATAAATAAATAAATAATTCTTAAGTATTAAAATTACTATTAAAAATAATTATGCATTATATATAACCACAATTGGATAAATTGGATCAAATAATAATTTTTTATATTTTTTATTAATATAAAATTAAGTAATTATATATACAATTTTTTACCCTGAATTTATTATTTTAAAAATAAATAATAGTTTGTTAAATAAATAATTAATTTTTATTGTTATTCAAGGAAAGTTTTTAGGTGAAAAAAAAAAAAAAGTTCATGACCCTTTTAACGCATGAAAAAATAATGTAAGAAACTATCGTTTTTTTTTTGTGGTGAACCCTATGTAGAGAAATCAATTTGACAGTATCGAATAATAGATAATATGTGGGATGAGGACAAATACATATCAACACGCAGTAAAAAATAAAAATAAATAAAATTTCAAAAGAGAAAAGTCACCCTACCCATCAGCCTAATATATCAATCATTCTGTTTGCGTAACCTTTGACACGACAATCACAAATAAACATCAACAATACACACAAGAAGCTGTTGTTTCTTTGAAAAATATAAAATTTATATTTTAAACATTATTTAAAAGTTAAAAACATTATTTTAAATGTCATTTTATAATATTATATTAACATTTATTTATTCGAATTTTAAAAAATTTTTACTCTTAAAAACCGTACTGAGTTAAAATTATTTATTAAAATATATTTTTTTTTATTCTGAAAAATAAAAATGTATATATTTAAATTCAATTAAAAATTATTATATCAAATTATAAAATTTTTTTTTATTATAAATAACATAAAATTTTAATTAAAAATTATAATATCAATTTTTTTTTATTTTCATTTACTCATAAAATTTAAATAAAAAATTAATTTTTAATAAAAAAAAAAGAAATTTTTTTTTTTCCTCTAAAAGTATATTGAAATTTGAATAATAATTATTAATAATAATAATAATTTTACTATCGATTTACAGACTGAAAATTGAATTGAAATGAAAAATAAAAAAAAAAACGAAAAAATCAATAAAACTCAAATGCAATTGAAGTGTTTTAATAAAATGAAAAAAAAAAAATTAAAATAAAAATGGTACCAGTTTGTTTAAGAGGGTGTGAGTTGATTTCTATTGGTTATATGGTATTGGTTGAGAAAAAAAAAAAAAAAATACCAGTGAATAAAAATAAAATAAAAAAAAAAAAAAAATCAATATTGGTAGCCATGACGATGGCCTGACGTCTACGTACTTGTTACCTACATATTTCCACCCTTTAAATCACTTCCTCTTTTATATCGTTAAACTCTGAATAATTTATATTGTGTGGTTATATAGATTACTTAAAAGTCACGTTCAATTCAAAGAAAAATATAATAAAGATAGTTTGACAGAATGATAAAATAAAAAATATAAAAGAGGTCATCAATCGATATATCTCAATAATGCATTATCAATTTTGATTATAAATACATGTCTTTAGACTTTACGATATGTCTGTATTTATAATTACACAAATGCATTGACATATTCAAGTTTTTTATTTTAACAATAATATTATAACTTGAGGAAACTAGTTGTTGAAATAATTGTAAAATTCCTTCGAAGCAAATTTTTATTATTTTCTCTTCTTTTTTAAACTGTACTATTAAAATAAAAAAATCTCTATGAATATTATCATTTTTATCTTCAATTTATTAACTAAAAATGTCAAAAAAAATTAAACATTTTGGCTGTACTTGTGTCAATCCAATGGTAGACACAAAAAAATTGTGTTTTTTAAATTTTTATAAAAATCAAAAAATCATTGAATCAGAAATGTTTTATTTCGGGGTAAAATTGATGAAGCTTCATAGACGAAAATTTAGTAAAACCATTGAGAAATTAAAATGAAAAAATGATTGTTATTTTCACATGCCCTTTATAGCCTCAAAAAAAAAAATATATATATTTATAGATGAAATTGATTTTGCAGTCAAGAGTCGTCGATCGATCAGCAAGATATTTGCATCAAAAAATAAAAATCTTTTTTATCATTATTTGTATATATTTATAAATCGTAAAAGAGAGAGTTAAATAAACCGTTTTGTTATTTAAATTATTTATACGTATATATATAGTATAATATTTATGTAATTTTTTTGTTTAATTTTTTTGTTAAACTTGAAGAGGGAAGCAAACGCATATTTGAAAACGAGTGTAGAGACTACTAACCGGTATATTCATTTGATATCTCATCGACCCATCTATCCTCGACTTCTATTTTTCCAAGTTATTCACCGATTTATCCAACACACATGTATATATATTTATACGAATTGCGCATGCGCTAACTAAACGCTAGATCGTATCAATCGATATAAATTTTTGCACGCGAATGCACGCGCGCAACGCACATATACACAAAGACAACAATTTAAGATTTATTCCATAATATATATCATTTTTAATACATTTTATTTCTCATATATACATTTTTTCTTTTCTTTTTTTTTTTCATTTATCAAAACAAGATCATGGAATGTCTTTTGTTTTAAAGATAAAATTTTCTTACACGCACGCACATACTATTTTTCATTTTTTAAAATTTTTTTATCTCTGTACAAATGAATACTAGTAATAAATATTTAAAAAATTAAATATTAAACAAGACTTTATTAATGAAAAAAAAAAAAAATTTCACTAATTTATTATTAAACTATTTTTTAAATTAAAAAATTAAAAAGAAAATAAAATTTACAATTAAATGAAAAACCAATTTATAAAAAAAAACATTTAAAAATTCAATAAAAGAGCTAAAAAAAATTTATTTTATTAAATTAATATAAAAAAAATAATAATATATTAATTTTAAAAATAAAATCATGAAACTTTATTTGAAAAATAAATTTTTCTTTCAAAAAAAAAAAAATGGAAATGAAATATAAATGTATATAATTTTTTTTTTCAAATTTATTTTTGTATAACTCTGTATATGTACTGAATAAAAAAAAAGTGCATTAAGCTTGTGTATATATGGGTGTGAATAAATTGAATGTGTGTATAGTTGTTATCTCGTTGAATTCACCACTGTCCACTGTTGTTTGAGATACAAGACATTGATGGACACCCTGGTTTGGCTTTAGCTTCTCTATCACCTCTCGTTACTTTTTATATATTCCATCCAAGTTTAAAAATAATATAATGGTATTTTATATATATATATATATACACATTAAGCTTGAACGTGAATTGCAACCAAGTCATTCTATATAAGACGGAAACGAGATTGTACACAAGGTACATGTCAGGATGTACTAACAATTTCAGTGTGAACGACAACGACGAGAAAACAAGATTGTTTGATGTTTTATTTAGTCAAATGAATTTATAAAAATTCACACATATATATTCATTAATTCATAAAACACTTGATAATCATTAATGCATGTTGTTTTTTATTATTTTTATTTTCTCTATATTATACTCTATAATGATTTAATTGCGTAAATAAATTATCCATATAATTTGACGAGCTTGGGCAAATATATAATTGAGTAATCATTGTACTATACACATGATGACTTTCATGTATTTTAATCGACGATTAAATGTTAATATAAAAATATAATTAATAATTTATTATTATTAAAATTATTATTTTATTAAATTCATTTAAACAATTTGATGAAAAATAATTTTTAAATCAAGTTAATCTAGTGGTTTATTGAATTATATTTTTAATAAATTCATCAACTGTATATTTTTGAATGAATTTATTTTTTTTAATTTCATTAAATGCATAAATTCAATTATGCACTTGCTGAAAATTGTATTTTTTTTGTATCTTCAATTTAACTGTATTTAATTTGTTTATTTATTTTTTATTTTTTTCACAATTTTTCTCGTTAACTCGTCATCATCAGTTCTATATATTCCTGGCAAATGGCAATACACTGGTGCTTAACCAAACACGTATTTAACCAGTGATGGTGGTGTTACCATCCGAGTAATTTTTTTTTTTTTTTTCATTTGCAGCATCTTGAACACGTATAATGAAATTACAGCCAGGACGGATCGAGGCCATCCAGTTTCATGGAAGCTAAGATATTTCAATTGATATAGAACTCTTGCAATTAGGCAAACTCACACATGTCCACAACCAAAAGTAAAATTATATATATATAAATAAAATAAACAATTATTTTTGTATTATAAAAAAAAAAAAAAATTTATTCTGCAAGTGAATTTTTATTCTGCAACTGTTCCAGGTATACCACAGCATGTGCACAACTATTAACTACGTGTATAAATGTCACTTTTTTATTTATATTTATTTTTCATCATTGTAACTCTCTTGATAATTTTTTTTTTTTTTCTTATTCTATCTTCATTCTGTTGTATTTAACTTTCAAAGCAAGTATCTTTTTTTTTTTAAATTGTTTATATATATAAAATATCCCATTCGTTGCAATCAACAGTGACACTGATTACTCAAATTAATTGCTGCCACAAATGTAAGTTAATATTGCCAATAAGTATTAAATTAAAAATATAAAAAAAAGTAATGATATCATGTAAAGTTTTGATCAATTAAAATAAACACAAGTGTATGTATGTTTGTTATCATATATTGTCACTTGTTGATAATGTATATCAAACACACTGACAAAAATTTAAATGGATTAAAATTTTGTTAATCAAAAATCGAAATAACCATTTGTTTGATAAATCTTGTAATTAAATTTATTCATATCCCTGTAATTAATAATTTCTTATTCTCAGTATGGTCATCTTTACTTTAATATATAGAAAATTTTTATTCAAACATTGTTCAAATTTTTCACAGTGAAACTGCAACAGAATATCTAAATTGTTTTATTGTTTTTCCAATTTAAACAACGTTCGCTTCGGTTGTATAATAAATTTATTATTTTTATTTTTATTTTACCTACTGTTCTTGAGAAATTTATTTCTCAAACCAAGCGTGACTATACTCAAATAAAGTCTAATGAATTTTGTCTAAATAATTTTTCCTTATAATTTCTACGAATAATTTACTTCAATTCAAGAAATTTCTATGAAAACACACTTCAATTTTCTTTCTAAATATAAATTTATAAATTTTATATAAAAAATAACAAATGAATTAATCAATTTGATGGTATTTATACAATTTTTAATTTACCATTACATAAAATAATGAAAAAAAAAAATAACATAAATATTATTTTCATGTAATATAATAATTATAAAAAAAATTCCATAATTTATAAAATGCTACTGTATTTTTATATTTATATATATGTACAACTATTGCATTGCTAATTAATTCACTCATACATAAATGTCTAAATAAATAATTACAAGTTGGAAAATTCACGCGCACTCACTTTATGATATATATAATAAGTTGGATGAGTTCGAGGCCATTGGCCTTCTACCGATCCTGTCGTAGATTAAATGAATATACCCTTTTGTATCTTTATTAATAACATACTTTTGACATTGACTGATGCCGATTGCTAAATTTTAATAATAATCATAACAAGCATACAATAATAATGAAAGAAAAAATTATTCTAAATAATTTTTCATTTTTTTTTTTTTGTCTCTTTCTTTCTCTCTTTGAAGTTTTAATTAATTTGTTTTTGTTTATATTAATATTTAGATAATTAATAATGAAATTATTCGAAATAATAAAATTATAAAAAAAGATGCTTTAGTTATTAATTTATATATATATATTTTTTTTCTTAATATATTTCTTGAATATTTATCGTTGCGTGATGAACGTCAGAACGTTGCAAACGGCGAGGTGTCGGTTTTGAAGAGTAACTGGTTAATGAACGTTTTATTCTGTTTGACTGCAAACAATCTACCGACGCTACACAAAAATTTTACATTTATTATATATATTTTTTATGTGTGTTGTTTCAGCGACAAGGTGGTATACATATCGCGTGATTCGCATAGTAGTAATATATATCGCCGGTGGCTGATACAAGCGCTTCTTTTTTTTTAGTTATTTTTAAACTTTTTTTCATCACACACAAATATCATTGTGTTTTCATATTTTTTATTGTGATTTTATTTCTTTGTCTCGCTTAATTTGTATTATTTTTTGTCTTTGTTATACACCCGAAATACTGGCTACATTGTGTGGAGATCCGACGGATGCGTTTAACTTCACGCAAGCTATATATATATCGAGTAACGATTATCAAATTTATCATGAAAAAATATAAATATTTTTGAGTGTGTATATTTGTACGTTTTGAACTGCAAAATAATTACTACAGAATCAACTGAACAGAAATTTTTCTTTTATTATAAATAATTGAAAAAAATAAATAAATAATTTATTGTAAAATTTAGCATTTTAAAATACAAATTATGTTTGTTTATTATAATTTATTTATTTAAAAAATTATATCTGAATAATACAGAATAATGCAAATATTTTAGATCAACGTCGGTGAGATACTGAACAAAAGTTAAATTAACCCTTCATTAATTCCAACAAGCAATATTGAATAAAGATAAAAGAAAAAAAAAAAAAATCATGGTCTTTTTGTGTATCTGAAGAATGAATATATACAGTCAAGAGATGGAAAATTACATCGATTCAGCTTGTTATCGTATAAATCCTTCCATTGTTTTTCCATCATTGCCGCAGCATGATTATTCGATATCTACACGCACTGCATGCTTATATATATACTTTTCAACAATTCTCGCACCATCTGATATATAAATTTTTTTTTTCAATGCATCTATAGACCAACAAAACTGATTGAAAAAATAAAAAAAACTTCGTATATAAATCTAATTTCAAAATATATATATCCATTGAATAACCAAAAAAAAATTTGAAGAAAAAAAAAGGAAAACAAGACAAAAGAAGAAAAACAGTCTTTGAAATTTTGAATTCAGTAATGACGGACAAGCTATAGAGATGGGGGAGAGGGTTATTTAAAATAAAAAAATAGAAAAAAAAAAAAAACACCGCGGTATACAAACACACAGTGACTGAGATTAGGGAGCTATCTAATTACAGGCATATATAAATGAAGGTAGAAAAATATAATAAGAAAGAAAAACGATAAAGTTAAATAAGAGACGGTAAAAAAAGATAAAAAAAAAAAAAGAAAATTATTATTAAGAATGGTGGGAGATTGAGGGATAAAGAGGGAGATGTTAGGCCCAGTGAAAAGAACGGCTGGGGCACGTTAGAGAATCAGGAGTGGCTTGCGAGGTCCCATACATATACGTATATATAAATAAAATAGTGGGGATAAAGTTATACCAGTGTGGTGAGTATTGACGCAAAAGTTGTGTGATATAATGGTAGGGGTAAAAAGATGGGAAATATATGCGGAGTATTAAAAATCAAGTGGGGATAAATTGCGGGGCCTGAAAAGTAGCTAAGGTGACGCGCGCGGCGCGGGGACTCAACAGCAATTCTGGACCACCCAAGAAGAAATTTACTATAGTATCATCTTATTCTTTAACCCTCAAACATCTTTTTATTTATTTATTTATTTATTTATTTTTATTTTTTTTTTATATATACCTTTTACTCTTATTCACATTCTTTCTTGTTTCTTCTTTTTGCAACTGGTCTCTTATTCGGCTTTGAGAGAGTATATATATATATATATGTATATTTTTTTATTTTTTTATTTTCATTTTTTTCCCCCTTCATCACTTTGTTCCCTTGAACACGTATATATTCGTACCCGCTGCGAGAACGATGGGAATTAGCTCGGCTTTCGCAAATGAAACGTGGCTGAATAAACTTTAAGAGGATTTCAGAATGGTTAAAATTCATCCAAAGGTATGAAGAAAATTTTCATCCGATAGTCATTTTTTTTTGTTTAAATGCATCAAAGAATCACATGAATATCATAAATAAATATGATTGATATAATTGGAATTTTTAAAATCACAAATTTTTAACCTCAAATTTGTTTTTAATATGTGAATTATTTGAAAGTCTAATTTTAAATTCAACTGTTGTATAAACGAAATATATATATTCTGTTTTTTTTTCATTATTTATCTTATTCTTTCGATGGAATTTTTCGAGTCATTTTATTTTTTTGCAATTATTTTTCAAGCTTATTTTTTTTTTTTTTTTTTGTATTTTAGGTTAATGGTCATAATGAAGAATTTTGTGATTAATATGTACAACAAAATATTTTGAAAACATATATTAAAAAATAGATTGAAAAAAAAAAATTTACGGTAATAAAATAAATTTTGATATTTTTTTGTGCTTTTAAATAAATAAAGGATTTAGCTTCTTGTGAGATGACTCAAATGTTAGGAAGCCTATCTCTTATTTCGCGCTTATCTTTTCACGTCGCGTTAGAGAGCCCCCGCTTGACAAGACTCCCAAGAATCAATGCGATTTTACTTGCACACAACCAACCTGTATTTTTTTTTCATTTCAAAAATAAAAGAGACCTATACTTTATTATTTAATCTTCTTTTTTTTATGTCTTTAATACATATATATAGTTATTTTATTTTTGACCTCTTCTCCTTTTGTACCCCTCATCGTGAGACATTTTCAACATTATCCCAACCACTTCGAAAATTGATACTCGCGGGCAAACCAAAGAATTTCGAAGCTCGGCAGCTAGCCCTGCCAGGAATCTCTTTGATTAATCCCGGATCGTGTTACCTGGCAAACTTTGTTACCTCTTTTTTATATATATTCATATTATTTTTTTTTTTTTTGTTCGAAAGAGATTGTTTTGCATTTAAAATTTTTTTATTTTTGTTGATGAAGGAATTATCCTCAATGTATATATATATACACAGTGGCAGGTTTTGAAGTGGATTGTCGTTTCTCTTTAACTCTTTTGAAAAAGACAAAAGTTTGCTCGACTAACAAGCGACCACGACAAGCCATACGTGGCTATAAAATGTTGGAGATCACGTCGACATCTTGAACGACACACAACGAAATACAGGGAGAAAAGAGGTATCAATAAGCTTTTGTATGCCGCAAACGATTGCTTCTCTTTTCTGTATACTTCTTTGCTTCTCAATTGACTTTTTTACGCGCAGAATAAATATAACAAAAAAAAATATATTGAGAAAATAATTTGAGAAGGAAAAAAATGAACAGTACAAACGGATTTTCTTCATGATCAAATTCGATCTTCTAATAGAAACCGTTGCAAGATCAAACGATTGTGAGCGACGGTGAATCGATTGATCAAGGTATACGCATCTAGGATATGTGTATCTTCGGGTTGGATCTCTTGATCAGTAGTATATAAGACCCTGTTTCTGCGCGCGCTGATACTTGCTTTATCCTTTCCCTCTCTTCCTAACATATCCTTTTTTTTTTAACAACCTTCTTTCTTTTCTTCTTCTTCTTTCGTTTGATCATTCTTTTTTTTTTTTTTGTTTTCTCTTTGTTTTTCTGTTTTTAATGATTTTTTATTTTTTAACCTGATTTTTTTTTTAGACGGGGAAGGGCCAGATATCAGCTAAGGCCAGCCTCGAGGACTAGATCTTTGACCATGCTACAACATTCAAAGAACCGCCCATTTTTTATTTAAAAAATTTTTCATATATTCACTAATTTAGATAAAATTATAAATTAATTAAAATTAAAAAAATTTAACAATTATTTTGTATTGTTTTTCAATTTATTTAAATAGTTTATTTTAAAATTTTTCAAGTAAATTATCTCAAACAGTTTGAAAATTGAATTTTTTTTTTTATTGAACATAGATTTGTTTTGGAGATAAGTATTTTGAAAAAGTATCTATTTAACAAAGCAACCATTAGTATTTTTTTTTTTTCACATAAGGTTTATTTATTTATTTACTTATTTATTTTCAGGGACCCTCCTATTATAGGGATGTAAGAACGAGCCGCGCCTCTTTGTGCAGCAGCTGGATCACACGTCGATATATGCTACATCAAAATAAAATAATGAAAAATACCCCAACAACTATTTTTTGAGGTGATGGGGACCGTCTCAAACTTAAAATCGCAGGCATGTATAAATTGTTTATAAGTATACCTGGGAATCAATATGTGTGTATGATATCTGTCTACACATCGGGGGCTAGTCAAACTAATTATATTTTTTATATTTTTGTCCTGAGGGATAAAGCACCATGTGGAAAAGCAATACGCCCCCTTAAACATTAAGTCTTACAAAACTTTTATTATATATATTTTTGCCTTCCCACTGATCCACATCTAACTGAATCAATTTTATTTTGACATATACTAAATTCTAATGGACATCAAAATTCCTTTTTTTTTTTTTCTTCTTTTTTTTTATTAATAATAATAATAATAATAATTTACTTCATGTAATTATTATTTTACTGGGAACATAATCATTGACAATTTTCATAATTTATTTTTCATCAATAAATGCTATTAATTATTAATTTTATAGAAAAGTTAATTAATAAATTATTGACTTTTCTTGTTGTGAATTATTTAATTTATATACTTTTTAATAATTGTGCTGCAATCTTTAATTTTTTTAATTTTATTACGCTTTATAAATAATTAAACAAAATGACGTTTTTTATACTTAAAAATATAAATAATAATAATATACTCAACAAATGCAAACTGTCGTTATGTGTAAATATATAAATGTGTTCACAAGAATTTCTTTATACGTGATCTGAGATTATATCGTCGTTTTATCGGCATTTATATATTTAAAAAAAAGAGGGTTAAAATCAAGCACGATCCATTTCGATGGTTTTTTTTTATTTTAAACAATCTAGATTTCTTGGATATAACTATTAAGATTATCTTTTATAATTTTTTATACAATTTAGATAACAAAAATATGCATTTATCACTATTTTAATTTGTTTTCTTTGATATTTTATTACTAAAAATAAAATGAAATATACAAAATAATATGTGTAATTGCTTATGATGCCTATTATACCTCGATTTAAAATAAAATCAAAATAAATATATAATTCCAACTAAAGAATCTTGTATACGTGTATATTTATATAAGATTTTTTTTTATAACAATATTATCAACTTTTCTCACTCGAGTATATATCAATAAAGATAAATTGTACCAAGAACCAACGATAACTAGAAACAAATACAACTTAAATATATAAATGTATATATTTTTTAATCATCATTTCTTCATCATCAATCAATCAATCAATGTATTCGTAGAACAGCGTTAAATAAAAAAAAAGAAGAGAAATCCAAACAACAAAAAAAAAAATATTACAAACAATTTTCAATGTATTAAATAGCAAGTGATGTTGATGCTTCTGTGAGAGCCATGTATACATTTATGTACAAATACATATATATAATTTATATACATGTGAAGAAATTCGATCTCATGATCTCATGCGAATATATCTCACCCTCAACTTCGATAAATTGCCCGTCAACTGAGACCAACTCTCCAAGTCTCGTTCACACTGTTTACCAACTCATTCACTCTTGATAAATCTCTCTCTCTCTTTCTCTCTTTCTCTCTTTTTATATATATTTATTTATATATACGTCTGTTGAACATATATATTGGAATTTTATTTATTTATTTTTGTTGCAACGACAGGAGCAGCCAGGAGCGCAGTGAACCACGCGCAATCACGCGCAAGTTCACAAGCTTGCCCTTTATCTACGCGTGTACATAAAATTTTTTTTTTTTATTTAATATATACATACACAAACAACACAACATTCGTTAACTCTTAATTTTGCGGTAAGTTACTTAACCATGAAAATGGTATGAATTTTATTATAAGTTAATATTCTGTTAAATAATTTAGCCACAAAATGACGATATTATTTTTTTTTTTTTATTTTTAATTTTTATGGAAAAAAAAAAATATAAAAATAAATTTTATAAATAATTAATTGTTGCTTGATTTTAATTATAATTTAATTTTAATTAATTAATTTTAATTATAATTTATTTTTAAATAATATATCTATCAATGGAAATTGGAAATTAATTTTTCAATTATTAATATCAATTGGAAACTAAGTACAATGTTAAACTTAATTATATCACGGATTTTTAAGACTATAAAATATAACCGCAAGTGTGTGTAATATTTCTATAAATGTGTTGAGTAAATAAATTAAATAAAAAATTAATTAACTAAATAAATAAACATGTCAAAAATTGATTAAAATATATAATTAATAATTAAATAATAATAATAGAATTATCAATGTCAAATAAGTAAATAAATAGTTCAATAAATATTGTAATAAATAATTTATTGAACTATTAATTTTTATAAATAAATAATATATCAATTTAGCTGTAATTTAAATATTTAATTAACATATTTTCATTTTTCCAATGAACAAATAAAATCATGTATATTTATTTAAAAATTAAAATAAAAAAATTGAAATAAGTATATAAAAAAAAAAAATTATTAATTAGTTAAAGAATTAATTAGTTTAAACATTAAAACTTATGAGAGTTCCCACGCGCATACTCAAACGAACGTGACTTGGAGCAATGAGAAATATAATGTACCTCAATATATATACACAGCACGACCTCGTTCATCAACTTTGTCTTGATGATTATTTACACAAGACGTATAAATTTTTTTTCAAAAAACAAAAATTATCATCACAATGCAATCATCTTTCATTTGTAATCAAGTTTTTCCATAACAAGAAATACAAAATAATACAAATAAAATATACGTTAACAAAAAACTTTGAAATTACAAAAATAAATGAATAAAACAAAATGTTAAGAATGAAAATGAAAAAAAAAAAAAAGAGAATTAAGTCAAGACATATGAGTAATTTAAGTACTATAAAAACGTCATAATTAAAGCAAAACAATTATCCATCTTGTATACCATTTGTGAGTTCGCGTGCCAAAGATGTATTCCCTTTTTTTTTTTTTTTTTATATTTNATGTTATTTTTTTTTTTTTTTATATATTCATCAACTTGTATTCTTCATTGTTGTTTAAATTTTAAAATAGTTTTAATAACCTGATTTGAAAATTAAGTATGATTTTATAAAAAAATATAGAATTTCACGCTAGACAGTGGAAGTCCTCTGAGACTAATTGGATGAATGACCAAAAATGGTGGTATATGGTGGATTAAATAAATGTGAAAAATAGTGGTCAAGTCAGTTGATTGATTATATAAATAAAAAAAAAATTTATATGATAAATTTATTGGGATAAAAAGTAAGATATATGCTACATAGTACAGACACAAGGTTGTCTGATAAATATTGGCTTGTACTACTTTTTTTCGGAAAATTAATTTAGATGAAATTTAAAAATAAAATAATCATTTTTTTTATATTTTGAACCTTTATAATTTATATTTTTAATTGTTTGATTTATTTATTTATAAAATTTAAATAGTTTTTTTGTTATTAATTAAAATTTTTAAAAATTTATATTTAAATTTGAGAGTTGAGTATCTCACTGTTGAATTGTTCAAGAGTTTTGCTTGTTCAAATGTCAATTTTAAATGGCTAACTCACACATCAGAGTGTCTTCTTCATCTTGAATCATCTTCTCTTTATTTTTTTAAAATATATATTTATTTTTTTATCACCCCGGCGGGTATCTCTCTGCCTTTTCTCTATCCCTTTGGAATTAAATATATCCAAAGAAATATGCCAAGAGTGCTGGACTCACATGAGGAAATATAACTAGACAGTCCGGACACTTGGTGGAATTAAGGATGATTGAAATTTGATTGACCTCAAAAAAAAAAAAAAATTAAAAAATACTATTCTCACCATTATGACTTGTGAGAATTGTTTTTTATTTTATATTATTGTTTTATCATTTTATTCCTCGACTTTGCGTCTGCATTAATAATAAAAAAAAACCAACAAAACTATTTTTTTTTTTTTTTTTAATTTAAAAATAATAAAAGGTACATTTTTTTTTATTAAAAAATAGTTGTAAATCTTTTTTCTTTAAATTATTTTAGACTTCTATTTAAAAATCAAATTGATGAACAAAAAATAATTTACTTTAAAACAATTATAAAAAACAAATGAAAAAATATAAAACAAACAAAGTAAAATAAATAAAATGACAAATCAAAAAATAAAAAAGATTAAAAAAAATATTGTATTTCTCTATGGGATATAATTTTCTCAGCGGGTATAACGAGAGCGCAAAGTAAACGTACACGATAAATATATAAAAGTACACGATGATCATACAAGTTTTGTGACTATACACATTTATCGTTTATGTTTTCATGTATGTGTGTATATATATAAATAAATATAATATGATTTAATACATATCACATGAAAATAAAACCAAGGGATCATATAAAAATATATATATAAAATTAGATGAATAAGAGTTTATACATATAAAGATTGATTTAAAAAATAATAATAATAAAATGATAAAACGTTGCAGGTCTTGATGGCAATTTGACTTACGATATTATAAAAGCAAGCCGACTTGATTTTATATATATATATATGTATGCTGTGGGTATGTGTGTGTTGAAATGTTGTAAGGTAGACGAGTTGTTTTTAGCGTAGGTTGAAAAATAATATTCTACATCTGGTCAAAACTCTCTCGCCAATATACTTATGCATCTTATGATGAACGAGACAGGTGATTATTCGCATGTAGAATATATTCAACAACAAGTAACACAGCATCATCAAACACAAATACAATTGTATATTTATATATATTTTTTTTTTTACATTTTAAATTTTATTTCAAATAAATATAATCAATTTTATATTGTAAAATTTTTATTTATTTAATTAATTATTTATTATCAAATAAAAAAATTAATTTTATTTAATTTTTTTTAAATTTTATTTGATTATAATTTTTATGATAATAATTATTTATTTATTTATATTAATTTATTAAGTGAAAAATTTAATTTAATTGTTAATTTATTGAAAAATCAATTTTATTTTCAGATTTTTTTTTGATAAATAAATTTATTTGTTTATTTATTTATGAAAAATAAATTATTTTGTAGATAAAATGAAAAACATGATGCTTCAACTATATGGATGTTACGCCCACATCCGACGTAATATTTCCGGGCTTCAGTGTGTTCAGTATATTCAAGAGAAATTATTAAAACACGCCCTGTATATCATCATGCATATGTCTAATTTTTCAAATTCATATAACAGTGATAAAAGAGAGAAAAAAATTAATTTTTTTTCCTATTTATTATTATGATTTATATGTGTTTCAATAATAATAATAAAAACCATATTTATATTTCTAAATAAATGTGAAAATTGATTATTCATTTATTTATTTTCATTTATCGATGATGTTACGTTGTGAAATCAATTTATATTTATTGTAAAATTATTGTATCCTAATGATGATTAACAAAATAAATAAATTGTGTTTTTTTTTTTTAAATTACAAAAAAATATATGATAAAAAAAAATACCGTAGTGATTCAAATGCGGTTAACGAGCGGAAAATTATGGGTAACTTGGAAAGACAGATACCGACATTGTTTATGGACACTATTTTTTTTTTTTATTTTATTTTAAATCAACTAATGAAAAAGCGAAATAAGAAAAAATGATATTTAAAGTAAAAAAAAAAAAAGAAAATATATATACACATTGATGAGATTATAATATAAAAATATATATTTTTTTTTTGAGAATTTCATCAGTTATTTGAAAATAAATTAAAATAAAAAATTAATCGATAAAATGATATTAATTTTGAGTAGTTAATAAATCAGCTGATTGTAATTAGAAATTAACGGTTATATTGATAAAAAATAAATTAATTGTATATGGTTTTTAAATTTAAATAAAGATATAGAGAAAAATAAATAAATAAAAATAATAAATTTAGTGAGTAAATCGACACTTGACCTAAAATTTGATTGACCGAATAAAAATGACCCTTGCGTGTGTCGTAACAACCCTCACAATATCAATGTTTATCAATATGCATTATTAACTACGTAAACACGCAATTTTTCAAGTCTATATTACTCAATGACAGACTAACCTGATGTTTAATAAAATTTTATCATAACCAGAGAAATTTTTTGGATAACCAATTTGTCAATAAATAATAGAAATTAAATTTTTGATAAAAAAATAATTTTAAATAATTATACAGCACTGATAAATATTTAAATAAGCAAATATTATTTTTTTTTTAATTCTATATTTATAATTTTACAAAAATTAATTAATTTCCAAAGAATAAAATATTTTTAATTTCCAAAAAATAAAATAATTTTAATTTTTAAAAAATATTTATTTTTAAATTTTTAAATTGTCAGTTGGTGAAATAGTTAATTTTTCAACATTATCATACTTTGAAAAAGATTTAAAAAAATAATAAACCAATCCCACGCTAATACTCTGTTAATTTTTTTTACCCCGGATACCACAAGGCATTAAAAAAAANCAGCAATAATAATATAAAATTCTTTTTTAAATTTATAAAAAAAAAAAAAAAAGTATTTAAAATAATAAAAATAAAGTAGATGATTAGAAAATTGTTTTTCCATTTCATCGTTTATCGTGAATCACGTCATAAATTGTGGTTGATTTGTACGTAAATTGTTAATATATGTAAAAACAAGGAAACAACAAAAAAAAAAAAAATAAAATGATAAAATTTATGACTTTTGTAAAATGAGGGTTATTATCATTTCAATCATTTTTTCTATTAAAAAAAAAAAAAAGAGAAAGAATTGTTAACAAGTAAAGTAAAGTAAAAAAAAAATTAAATTTTTATATTTTTCATTGTATTTCATCGTCACAAATTTCACTTGTACAACCACAAATTGCTGGTTTTGAATCATCAATTCTGAGTGGATTGTCATCACATTCACAAATTGATTGTATAAATTTAAATATAAATTTATCACGTTTTGTTGATAAATTATTATTATTAATATATTTATTTTTACCAGCACTACCACAACAACGTTTGCATGAGTATGATGTAGTTGGTTCTTTCCATATATTTATAAATTTCATTGTATCAATTGCTGATGTTGTTATACTGTCTTTAATTTTTTTAGCTGTATATCTTGATTTATCACAAATATTTATAATTGTATCATTTTGTAAACCACGTATGCTGTTTCTGGTAATATCAATAAGTTCATCGGTAATTGTTGATTTTTGATATTTATTATTGGCACATCTTTCTGGTTGTTGACCATTATGACAAAATTCAATTGTGATTCTAAAGAGATTTATTTTTTGTTTTAAAATTAATCAAAAAAATCCACGAACAAAATCTTCAGCGAGATAATAATAAACTCGCCTTTGTCGTTGACATTTTGTACGTGTTGAATTTTTATTATCATTACCAAGTGAACGGGAACATTTTGCTGAACATTGATATTTTTTTTTACCAATTGATTGATCCAGTTGTTGATTAGCTGGTGATGATAATGAATTTTTTGAAGTTGTTGGCTGATTTATCATTGAATCCACTGATGTCCTCATTGATGTTGATGGATATACATCTGTTTCATGAATAACATCTGAAGTTGATGCCACTTGATATCCAGCCTGTGGTGAATCGATTTTTAATGATTGGCTTGATGACTCTGATGGTGTTTCTTTTTTTATAAATTTTGAAAAAATTTGTGAAGATAATGAAGAAGGTGATTCAGATATTGATAATGGTTTTTTTTTATTTTTTTTTGAACGTGAAATTGGTACTGGTAATTCTTCATTTTTAATTGATATTTTTGATAATTTTTTTATCAAATTATCTGATGGTGTTTCGGTTTTTATTTTAGACGATGATAAATTTTCTTTTTTTATTTTTTTTAATCTCAATGGAGCTACTGGTGTTTCTACATCTGAAGATATTAATATTGGCTCTTTTTTAATACCAATTGCTGATAATTTAATTTTTGATGATTTTTCTTGTTTTATTTTTGGTGATGAATCATCAAGTTCTTTTTTTATAATCAATGGCTTATTTTTTACAGGCGAAGCACTGGGTTTAATTTTTGTTGACACTTTTGGAGAATCATCTTGTTGATTTGATGAAGATGATTCTCCTTTTGCATCAACAAAAGTCTCAATTTTAATAGATGGTATTTCTTCTTTGGTATTTTTATTTTCAAAACTATTTCTTGGTGAATTACTTTTTGCTGGAGTTGATGTTGTTTTATTTTTTAATTTTTTAGTTGAATTAAAAAATTTTGAAAGCTCATTTGATGATTCAACTTTTGATGCTCTTTGCAATTCAATTGAAATACCTCTTTTTGATAGACTCACTGGTGAATTATTAATTCGTCTATTATCAATTAAATGATTTGAATTTTTTTTAAGACACGAAATTGACTGTCCCACTTGAATAAAAAAACAAATCCAAATTACCAATTTATTCAACTACAAATTAATCATCATAAAAACTTACTTTTATTATTATTTTTTCAGAAAAATATTATTTTGACATTCCCAATTTTGATTTAAACATTGCTAAAATAATATTATAAAATTATTTAATCAACATATAATTATTGTTTTAATGTTGATAAATATTTAACAAAATTAACCAGTCCAATTGGTAGATTTTTTTTCAACTGATGATTGATCTGAAGACGAGGATGACGATGATGATGATGATGATAATACTGGGTAATATCTAAATTGAGCTTTTTCACGAAGTGTCAATATTGTTTTTGATCCCATTGGTAAATAATTATCACGATATCTTGGCGGTGTACATCTTACAACAATTATAATTTTATCCATATCAATCTCCTTTGAGCATCAATCATTTTAACATCCATATTTATCAAATTTTTATTCAAAAAATCAATTATCTTTAATAAAAAAACGAATAATAATAATAATTTTAACACAATAATTAATAACAAACCGATTTTTTTATTATATTTTCACATGCACAAAATTTTAGATGTAATTTTTTGCGCCAATAACGCAACCACTTATTAATTTTGGAAGGCAGGATGTTGCTTTATTAATAATCTGATGATAATTTATCAAAATCATAACCTTATGTTGTCAATTTGTTGTTTATTCAAATTGATATATTTTCATTTGATAATGTCTTAATAAAAATTAAAAACAACAATTGTCCAACCACGATGACTTGAAAATTTAATTTTTAAATTAAATCAATATATTAATTTAAATAATTTTTATACAAAACAATAAAGGCTTTAGATTTTTAATCAAGATTTTAATGCTGTCAATGAGTTAATTTTTTGTATTGTGATTAACTTCAGACTTGATCGTCTTTGATTTTAATCTTGGAGTATTTAAACTTTGAAATGTTTCTGTTTGTGATGATTTATTATTAATAATATTATTTTTTAAATAATAACCATCAATTAATGTATCATCATTATTAAATGTAGTCAATGATTTTTCATCTTTAATATAATCATCAATAATATTATCATTTGTATAATTTTTTGATGTTGATGGTTTAATATTTAGTTGTGATTTTTTATTTGATGAATATTTTATAATTGATGGTAAACCATCAATTTGTGTATGATAATGTTGACTCAATATATTACAACATTTATTTGACTTAACATCAAATTTATTATCTAATTTAAAAAATTCTTCAATTTTTAATAATTGTTTTTTACAATAATCAATTGATAATAAAGCATCATGATTATTATCAATTATTTTTTCACATGTTTGTACAATTGCAAATTTTTTATTTTTTTTATTAAATTTTTTATTATTATTTTTATTTATTATTTCATAATCTTCAATGTCTTTTTTAAGTTGTTTTACTTTTATTATTAAAATTTTTAGATTTTCAATATCACTTGTATTATCATTATCCCTTTTACCTTTACATTTTTTAATTTCACATTTTTTTTTTATATGTTTATCATGATTTGGTGACGTATTTGTTGTTGTTGTTGTTGTTGTTGTTTTAATCATTGATGGTCCTGGTTTATCATTATAATTTAATTTAGAAGTATCATTTTTTTTATTTAATTTTTTTGTATTTATTTTACATTTTATTGTAGATTTATTGTCTTGTTTTTTAACAACACATGTACCAACATTATTTACTTCACAATTATTATGATTTAATCCAGATGATCCATGTCGCAAACGTGTTAAAAATTTTTTCCATTTACCCATTGTATTTTGATTTTTTTAACCTCCATGTTTTGTCATATTTACACCAAAAAAATAAAACATGATTACAAAAAAAAAAAAAAAAAAAAAATAAATTATGGGCATTTTTCAAACAAAAAAGAAAAAATAGAAAAATAAAAAATTTTTTTTAAATACAAACATGTGTTTTTTATTATTTATATTTTTACAATTATTTATACCTAATAATAAGTAATAACGGTTTTTAACAAAATATTATAACAAGTTAATAGACATCGTAGGCGTCATCGTTGCCCCAAATACATAAAAAAAATATTTCGATGAATTAAATTTGTGACTTGATATTTTCAAATATAAAGATTCCAATTGCGTTGAANACTATAACTTGAATTGAAAAAAAAAAAAAAATAATCATTCAAGTGCAAAACAGGTGAGTTAATTTAATTTAATTTTACCTATTTAAATAATTTTTTCCTTGTCGATTTCATTTATACAATAACCTCAAAATAATAAATATTAATAAAAAAATAAATAACTTTTAATATTTTCTAAAATTTCCATCATAATGGTAAATAGAAAAAAAAATATATTTCACATACTAAAAAGTATGCTAAGAATATAAAATGAATAAATTTGTTTTTCATAAAAATTATGACAATAATAATATATCCTGGTTTAAATGAAAAATAAATATAAAATTGATGCACATATATAAAGAGGTAAAGCAATGTGACCATTAGTAATGAGATTGAGTGAATATAATTGATTAATTCAAGAATGTAACACGCTTTATATATAAAAGAAGAATAAAAAATAATCATGAAGACGAAAAATACCATTTTGTGATACACAATGTTCCATACAAATTTTCAGTTGTTGTATTATTTGGTCGGACAAACACTTTGAAGGTAAGAAAATAAAAAAAATAAAAAGATGGTAAAGTTACCACGTTATACAATCAGAAATAAAAGTGGCAAACATTTTTTTTTATTTTTTCGTATATTCAGTCACACATATATATATATGTCATTGCAATGAATAAAATAAGGACAAAAGTATAAAATTCCACATTGCTGGCGACGACGCGCGAGTATATTGTAGATCGTAAATCTTCATCGAATGGATTGTTTGCCAACATGGTGGCATTGCATCGTGTTATTCAGGGTGGGCGTCCGTTTTATATATATATATATATAAAGCCACGAGGGTAAGGTATAAGGGCAGAGGGAGAAGAAACGACCTACAAAACGAATAATAAAAAAGAGAAAAAAAAATAAAATTGTATGTGTTAAAAGGGAGAAAAAGAGACAGGGATAAATTTTTTTTTTCATATATATATGTATGTTTAAAAAAACGGAACTTGAGTAAAAGTCATATATATAAAAGGGGGTTGAAAACACCCTTATAGAATTCGGCAATGAGTAAAGGTAACCTAAACCATTTGTCGCAAGATCTATGGATCTTGGGTTAGATCTTACGCCAACCAAATGACATGTTTGAAGACGTCTTTCGTCTGTCGTTTCTTTTTTCTTTTTTTTTTTTTTTTTCAATTTTTTATTCTTCTTCTTCTTGCTCTTCTTCATGCACTGTCAATTCAATAAGAGTTCAAATTGTTGAGAACAATGAATGAAAAATAGAATAAAACGAAAATATAAATTCAAACGCCAGCCACAAAGTCAAAATAAAGTAATTGTTTACTATTGTATATGCTTGATGCGTACCGACTTGGTTTTTTATGTATTTTTTTTTTATTTCTTTTTGTCATCCCTTATTGTCACATCAAAATATACATGAATTTTTTTTTTTTTTTTGAGCAAATTGAGAGGATGACTATGAATATTTTCTTATTGTTAATTCATTCGACTCGGTTAAATGACTAGTTATATGATCACCCCCATGGGTAATATAAAAATATAAATATTTCTTTTTTTTATATTTATATATCATGTGAGAATTAAAAAAAAAAATTATATTAACAACCATGTGACAAGAATTTAAACAAATTTATCTGTAAAAAAATATATGTTCTTTTTTTTTTTAGTTCTTTTGTATATAGTTTTGGTGATATATATTTTCTCAAGAGTCAAATCGTGTGTGGGAGGAAATCGACATATCGGACGAAATGTAAAAAGAATAAAAAAAAAAAAGTAAAATAGAAATCGAAAATAGAAAAAAAATCAAACGATTCACACCGAAGGTCACAGGTGGCAAGCAAATCTATATCATAAGATCTACAACACTATGGTGCACCACCACGACCACCACCACCGTCATCATCATCATCAAAGAGTGCCAAGATGAGACGCTAATCGCCCCTGCTGGGTGAAACTTGCCGCAAGCACGATGCAACAAAATCATCCCGAAAAAAAATAAAAATAAATAAATTTATATATATAATTTATACATAAATAAAAAAAAATAAACATATTTAAATAACAAACAACATCATGGAAATGAAAATATATGCACAAAGTATCACCTTGGGTGGGCCTCATAAAACGGCATTCAATATTTTCAACAAATATTAAACATGTTGTGTATATATCTTGCATAAATGCATGAAAAAAAAAGAAATTATAAATAAAATATATAACCCGTTGTGGCAATTGATGACAACGTCAACAAAAAAACTAAAAAAAAATTGCATATGAAAAGCTGGGGATCATAAAAATAAAGAGGGTTGTTGGTTATAATTATTTCCAAGCACGAAACATATCAATATATTAAAATGAGGTGTTCATATATATACATATAAAAAAGCATTGAGTTACTTTAGAAAAAAAAAAATAAATAAATAAATAAATAAATAAAAAAGAGACAAAAAGAGACAAGTGAATATATAAATGGATCATTTTTTTAAAACTTGGTTTTATACATAACAGCTGACTGATGTTACTTCTGGCTCATTGACGCTCCTAGACCACCCTGGCCCTGAAGAAAAGCGGTATCGTTTTATCCACAAATAAATAAAATAGAGAAGAAATATAAAAATGGAAAAAAAAAAAAAAAAGCTGTAGAGAATCTATAGAGGTATAGATCACCCGTTGTCGCTCTGTTTACCGCAAACGTCCAAACATGCCTCCTCTATAGGGTCTATTAAGCGCATCCCGTAGCTTTTTCAACTCAAAATATATTTATACATATATATAGGCACCTTTTTTATATATATTTTTTTTATTTTGAGACATTGACTAGCAAGTTATACCACGATATATACCACTATACTACCTGAAATGGACCAGGTAATCCTAGTGTCCTCTGTGGGGTATCCAAGCTTCTTATTGATGTCACCGCACCACACAAGATTCTGCCGCCACTCTTATTCTTTCACAGTGTAACTCTCTTTTTTTTTTTTTTTTTTATTTCTCTTATTTTCCTTTTATAACTCTCTATTTTTATATATATTATATATATTTTTTTTTTTTTTCTTTTTTACAAACGCGTTTTTATTATTTTCAAGTCTTGGCAATAATATAGATCGAGGCGTGCCTCCTCATCTCCACCTTCAAAAATCAAAATTTTATTTAACTTTTTTCAGCATTGTCCTTGCGATTATTTACGCTGACAAAAATTTTAACTGGCTTTGGATATAAATATTTTGTAAAACGAACAATAACGATTTCATCCCTATAATTAATTTTTATAAATAAAAATGTTTAAAACTTTGGCCAAATGCAGTTGAAATTTTTGAGGGTATAATAATTATTTCAGTACAACTTTTTTAATTAAAATGAATTATTTAGCGTAAAAAAAATTCGTAGAATTTAAGAAAGAATTGTTGAGAAGGAAAAGTATTATTAATTATAAAAACCAGAAAGACTTAATTATTTATAAAATATTTATCAACAAAATTGGTTCGTTGATTCAAAAAATTTTAAACACAGTTTTTTTCCCAAGCGCAATAATATCAAGTTTTTATTTATTTATTTTTTGTTGATGATAATCAGACGACATTTTATGTCATCATTTTAATACTTGACCAATCGAACTATCAAAAAAAAAAAATAAATATATTTTTCTTATCGTGAGAGAGCGTCAATCATACACAACATCTTCTTCATCAATTATATATTTTTGCAACATCTCATTCTGTTTGTTTTCAAAAAGCTACTGAATTTTTTCTCAACGCTATTTTAAATTATTCCTTTTTTTTCTTCGCACTTGAATTTCATTACTCACGATGATGCAATGACCGAGAAATTTCATAATAAATTCGACGAAACATTTATACTTTGAATTAATGAAAAATCAAAATTATAATTCATTATTATCTCGGGGAATTTTGAAGACGTACCCTGTCTCGTATCACACTGCCTGATATGTTTGGAAAATAATAAAAAAAAAAAATATAAAGACAGAGACAAAGAAGAATATAAGATAAAAAAGGGTGGACGGATTTCACCTACGCGAGAGAGAGTTGAATTGCATCTACGTATTCATTACGCATCGCGTGTAGGGGCGTAAACCCGACGATTAGCTGTTTGGTTACGCCTTGGTAACGGCATTGCAAAATTGTTTGTGTTGGCATTGAAAATAATAAAATAAAAAAAAAAGGTGAGATGCAGTTTGTATTTTAACTGATAAATGCCTCAAGCCATCTTCAACATCATCGTAAACATTGTAATGCAAAATACATCAATGTTAAATTATTATTTTTTATTTTTTTTATTTTCATTTATTTATATTTTATTATATTATGATTTTACTTGATGATCTTTCACAAATGTTGATTTACTCTCAACATCAAAAACAACAAAAAAAAAAAAAAATAACCCATAATACGACTATCAATTTAAATTTCGAATAGATGGCAGCACCTGTTAGAGCATATTTATTCAAAAAAAAAGCATTAAAGCTTGATGAATCTTATATACTGATGGAGATCTTAGAAAAAAAAATTGTAAAAATATATATATATAAAATAAAGTTTTTTTCAAGGTAAAATATAATATAAAAAATAAATAAATAACGAAAAAATTTACACTGTTCTGTAGAATAATGTTACGATCTCTCTCAAGAAGGACCAGAAAGTGGAGAGTTAACGAACCACAGGATACCCACAGTTGCGGTCGTTCAAAGCAAGGATAACGAGCACCATTGGCTTTGCAACCAACAGCATCACATCAGCTAAAGTGAGAGAGAGATTTTGCACGTTGCAAAAACGCGTTAACGAAGGAAATTATTATCGGTACCACGGAGCATATAAAACAGAAAAAGAAAAAAATATCATCCAGGTATATATATTCTTAAGATACACATTGAAAAATCAGGTTCGTTTACAAATCACCAATCGTTACCATCGCAAATTCTCAAAAACTCAAACCTTTTCTGGGTAATAATATTATTTTATTTTTTGCTCATCATTTTTTTTTTTATATTTTTTTTATTTTTAAATTCTTTGTTTACTTTTTTTGTTGTTATATATTTTTGGATACATATATTTTTGCATCAAAGTGTTGCTTGTTTCACGCTAAAAATCATCAAAAAAAAAATATGTATATATATGTATTATTTATATATATAATGGCTGACCGATTTTAGGGGCCACCTAGGAGGCACCGTCGGAGGCAATATAAGAAGCATGCACACTTGGGCGCATTTTAATAATCGCGTTCGTTTGTCAAAACACGTCAAAACACAGAGAGTGAACGTAAAAATTACTTAAAAAATAAAAAATAATAATATAATGGATTTTAAAACAGGGAAAAAATAAAAAATGTAATTTTTTTTTTATTTTGGGTCTTCACCTGGTCACGCCCCGCGATGCATCAAACATCACCACAGGTATAAAAAAATAAAAAAAATATATATGAACTGCCAGCAATGTTGCTAAGTCATTACTAATGGATAAATTATTTTGTTCATAATGCGGATATTTATATACCGCAATTTGACATGCTTTTCTTTTTTTTTTTTTTTCTTTTGAAACGATTGATTTTTTTTTTTTTTCTTCGTTTCTCTTCGAAATGGTTTTTTGAATATACTTTGTATAAAAAAAGCGATCAACTTTGGGAACTCTGATTAGTGTCGCATGGTAAAATGAATATTCAATCTTATCAACTGATTAGACGAAAATGTTATTAGGTGACAGAGAGATTGCGTGGTAGTTATTTTTAACTTTATATCAAATGGCTTTTGGTCACGTTAGCTTTATTTTAAAACGATTTATTCATTTTTTTTTTTTTTTAANNTTTTTTTTTTTTTTTAATTTACAACCCTCTGCATCAATTGCCGAAATAATTTTTCATTTTTTTGTTTATTAATGTATATGTAGTTCAATTTTAAATTTACTTTTGTATAAATTTTATTTTTATATTAATTAATTTACAAGTTTTTTATTTACACTCTCTTTAAATTCTCTTTAAATAAAGGAAAAAAAAAAAATTATTTACTTTATAGTCTAATGTGAGAAGTATGAACGTAATCTTGTGTGTGTGTTTTTTTTTCTTTTTACTATCGTCAACTGATCGAAGAGGGTGCACAAGTAATAATTATATTAAAAAATTATTCAAAAAAAAAAAAAACCACATAATTATAATAGTACAAGAGTATTTCTTATCGAAAGCAAAAAAATTGCACATTATAACACGAGTGTGTACAAGTTTCGTGAAAGAATAAAATTATAAAAATAATATATTTATATATATAAAATAAAAAAATATGATTAAATGTTTATAATATTATAAAATCCACATGTGAATTAAATTTCATTGTATTATTTTTGTCATATGTGCAGTGTATATGAAAACATTTATAAATTTTATATGTATACATAATAAAATGCGACAAATATATTTACATTAATAGCCCAAGATGAGACATGATAGATATAACCATATCATTTTGTTGTTCATTGGCTCTATACAAAAATAAATATAAAAATAAAAAAATAAAAAAAGATATAAATAAAAATATGTGTGTGTATATAAAACATCATCAATTCCCGCAAGACATTAGTACTAAAATACGCAATGGAGCTTTATATATATGTGTTCATAAAATATATAAACATACATCTGTCCAAATTCCCTGTGAATTGCACGTTAGGGCGTTACAAATGTGTGTCCTCTCGAGCCACAACAATGAGATGACGAATGTCCGTGTCAGGATGGTTTTACAAAAACGAATGAACACGCGGTGCGAGATATATATTCAGTTGTACAATTTAACATACACACACACAGCTATATGACTATACAGTATACATATATATTAAAATGATAATGATAATAATAGAAACAGAAATAAAAAAAATGGAAAATAAAAAAAAAAAGAGAATAAACTGAAATTTGATTTTGTTGTCGCCCTTACAATACTCAATTATCCCCAGGAGCATCTGCAAATTTTTATCCCTTGAAAATATACTCATCCCCTCAATCCCCTTTTTTGATTTCATAATGCAATGTTTGATATTTTTATGTTGAAATATATTGGAGCTTAGGAAAATTAGAAATGTGGTTGCGGATATAAAGAATTTTCTAAATTGGAGGAATTATTTATGGAATGATATATAACTTGGTTTAATTTTTTTATCGAATTATTTTGTTGTTTACTTAAATATAAATGTCACTTTTTTATTTATTTAATTTTTATTGTAACTGTTCACAACTGTTTTTATTATTTTTTTAATTTTAGGTTTTTTGGGATCAATCGAGGAAATTTCATAATTTCGACGATTGAATCTACGTAAAAAAAAAATATTTCTAAGCATAAATTTCATGAAATTTTTCTTCTAGTATTTAGACAACACCTTAATATAATTATCATAAAAGTTTTAGAAATTAATTTCAACTATTTTTATTTTTTTTTTCAATTTTTATATTTATTGGGATCAACAGAAGAAATTTCATAATTTCGACGATTGATCCCATTTGAAAAAAAAATATTTCCAAGCATAAATTTCATGAAATTTTGCTTCTAGTATTTAGACAACACCTAAATATAATTATCCTAAATGTTTTAGAAATTAATTTCAACTATTTCTATTTTTTTTTCAATTTTATATTTTTAACGAAACGAATAAAGGAAATTCTAAAATTCAACAATCGTTTGCATTTCAATAAAAAATATTTCTAACAAAAAATTTCATAAAATTATGTTTCTAGTATTTAAACAACACCTAAATATGATTATCCTTAGATCCTACAATTTTAATTTTCAAATAATATATATTTTTATATTCCGGTAACCGCCATTGTTTGTACATTGGATGGCGACTACATGGAAGCCATGATTTTTCTTCGAAATAAAATTAAAAAAAAAAAAAGAATGATGCAAGGAGATGGTGGACCAGACCAAGAAGCACCAGCATTTACAAAAAATTATAAAAAAAAAAAAAAAAACAATGTAAACCACAGGAAAGAAACAACAACGATTGAGAAAGAGTAGAAAAAAAAAAAAAAATTAAAAAAATACATATCCAAAGACAATGAAGAATTTGGAAGAGGCAATGTATCCATAAAAAAAAAGAAGAAGATGAAGAAGAAAGGTGCGGTTTTAAACTATCCTAAGAATAAAAAAAAAATATATATATATTTACACACAGCAGGATATTTCTCTCTCGAGCCAAAGAATATTGGTCATATTGTATGTATGAAAAAACAGACTCATAGTAATTATAATCTACAGCCATCGTACCATAAAGTTCTCCATCAAAAAATAGACAAGGGCAAACATATAACAACAAAGTGAGATAGAATAATAAATTCTACATATATGTATGTATAAAAAAAAAAAAAAAAAAAAAACTAAAATCATCTTGATGTTACAAGCCCGTAACCAACATCGTCTAAATGAAGCTTTTACGTTCGCCATTGGAATTGAGAGTTTGCCGCAGGATCAACACTTTTTTTTTATTATAATTTTTTTTATCCTTTTTCTCCTGCATCATCATCATCATCATCATCATCATCTTTCTCTTCTCATATTCTTCTATATTATTTTCTCTGATATATACACCCAATATTCTTTTCAAAAAAAAATTTTTTTTTCCTTTTTTTTTTAGTCTTATAATCGATGAATAATATAAAAATTAAAAAAAAAATAATATATTCTTTTTTTTTTTTTCCACGTTATTAAAGTTGCGTGGGGGATAACGAGATTGTCAAAATGTCATGTCACGTATTTTGGCATACTCATGAATTTATGAAGTTTGTTAATTGAAAAAAAAAAACAAGTTTATAAAAATAAAATATCAAATTAAATTTTTGACAACACAAAATTTTCAATTTACCGTGCTGATCGTTTTACTAAATATAAAATTAAAAAATGTATATGAAATAATAATTATTAAGTTATGAACCAGGCTATGAATTAATCATGAATTATTACAGATGGTTTACATTATAATTTGTTTGTAATAATCATAAATAAAAATAAATTATATAATAAGATATAATATTTTAAAATAATAATAAAAAAGAAAATATTTATAAAAATAAAAATAACAAAAACAACAAACAAATCAAAAATATATATAAAAAACTATTTATTTGATTAGATTGAGAATTAGAATAATCAATTTTGATAACTGTTTGTAATTGGGATAAAACGGTTGCATATAAATTTTAAAATAAATAAATAAATGAATAAATAAATAAATAAATAAATGAAGAAATAAATGATTGAATAAATAATTAAATATAAATAAATATGTAATGCATTACAACACATTTACAAAATTGTTAAAATAAAATTATCCTTATATTTTTTTATTCACAGTATTTATTTATAAGTGATAATATATTTACAACTATTAATTTTATTTTATTTTTTTTTTTTTTTCATGAGTTTGAATGGTTAACGCGCAAGTGTGAATTATCCGTTTATCCCATTTACCCATTCTCTTTTACCGCAAATAACGATAAGATCAGCAAGATGCACATCACGCAACGATATATACGTATTTATTTAAAAATTAAAAAAAATTAAAAAACCAGATAAACAATTGGACAAAAGAGTATGATCATTATCTTTAACACACGCGTTGTTTCTATATATATTTTTATTATATTTTTTACAACTATTTTTCAATATATTTATTTAAGCTTTAAATTTTATTAAAATTTAGTTTTCCAATAATAATTATACGTTTCATTATTTAAGAAAAATTTTTTTTTGTAATTAATATTTTGTTGCATTATAGCCAACGAAAAAATTGTAAACATACATGTATACATGAATACAAATATAATGATAAAAATAAAAAAAAAAACAATGAAATAAGGGTGGCGCTGCGGTCATGCGGCTGCGGTTTGATTTATCTCGCGCCGCTTCTCTCACGCAAGCACGATAACTCACCCGGCCCTTAATTTCTATTTTTCTACCTCATCACCCACAATCTTTTTCCTCACATTTGAACCATGCAGATAATGGCGTATACAACCTTTGACACGTCACCCATTTTATATATATAATAGCCGCCATTTTGATTGGAAAAAAAAAAAAATAAACGAAACACTGAGAACCATCATATCATCGAAACTATTATACTTTGTATATTAGAAAATAAATAAGATAAAAAATTATATATAAATATTGTGAGAAGGGGTGTGTGTGAGGGTTGAGGAAATGAGAAAATTATAGAGGAATGACGCTGCAAAGGTATTGGCTGTGAAAAAAAAATATTTAACAAACGAAAAATAATGAAAATAAAATAATACAAAAATTAAGGGATGTGGCCACCTATTATGTCAGACATCACTCGTCATTTAATATTATTTTTTTTTTTTTT
>MKYW01000044.1:1077655-1091544 GCA_015776835.1 Aphidius ervi
TTTTTTTTTTTTTTTTTATTATCATTTTAGATGAAGATAAAAAAATATACTGGAACCACGTATATGTTTAGTATATTTATATTATGGTTTTTTGAATTTAATAAACTTATAATTTTTTGAAAATAATATTATTTATTTATACGTGAAATTTGGTTACGCGTTTTAAGTAGAAATGGCGATTTATGGTCAGACAATTCTAATAAACCTAATACATTTATTTTGTATTTATTTATTTATTTAATATTTAATAAATTATCAATAAATAATTTATATTAATAATTCAAATAACAGTTGTTAATAATTTTAATTATATTTAGTTGATAAAAATTATTTTTAACTGAAAAAAAAAAGGAAAACTTTCTAAAAAAAAATTCGTTTATTAAATTGGATTAAAAAGACTATATAATTTTTTTTTTTTGAATAAAATTGTCTTTATTATTGACTCTACGTATATCTAATATCTAGTAAAAAAAAAATTATTCCATATTTTAATTTTTTATATCAAAAAAAAAAAAAATATAAATAATTTAATTTTTTCATTTCATTTTTTTTCCTCAGAAAAATAATATTTTTTTTAAATTAACTTTTTGATTTTGAGCTTAAATAGTTATTTTATTTTAAAAATAGTTTTAAAATTAATTTNTTTTTCTCCTATTCAATCTCGTTTGAGCTTTTTTTTTTTTCTTTTTATTATGATCGTTTTTCACTTTTGCTGGCTTTACGTTATTTTATTACGTGACGATCCATGTTTGGGGGCTTCTGAAGCAATAAAGCGTTGCTAAGAACCCAACCACGTGTCGCCCATGTCATATGAGACCAAAATCACAAATATTAGCGGTGAATCTTCTCTAATATCAAACTACTTTTTTTCTAATTTTTTTTCTTTTTCCAACATGGTTTACCCTAATCTCGATAAAAAGGCAACAACACGTGCAGAAAAGTACAAGCCAAAGTTTCCACTATGGCAACCACAATATAAATTTTAACAATTTTACTTTTTTTTTTTTTTATTTTCACAATTTTTTATTACATTCTATTTTATTTTTATAGTCTTCAATATATTAACCAATAGATATATAATAAACACAAACAGCTTAACGAGATTTACATTATATTAAAATGGAATTTAAAAATTTTTCTATTCATTTGTAATTTTTTTTATATTATTTTTATGTCAACACTTTGAATTTTGCGGTAAGAAACTTTCCATATTGAGGCTTTAAACAATTGCAATGTATTACGATTGAATGTTATTTATGTTTTGATGATAACAATCAATAGTTGTGAAATTCCATTTTAATGGTAGACGATAATTAGTGTCAAGCCACACTCACCTCGATTATTTTTTCTATTTTATTTTATCGTCACCTCATGGTATTTGTGTTGCATTTTTTATATGGGTGTTTAATTATGTTCATAGTCTTGATAAAAGCATCCAAAATGGACATTTTAAAAATTCCAATTATCAAAGGGCAATGTGTACTATTGTGAAATTTATTTAATTAAAAATTTGTTATGTTGAATTGAAAAATAATATATAGTATATTTTTTTTTTTGGGTTTATTTTTCATTAAGTTGTAGAGTGTTTTATTAATTTATTATTGACAAAATAATTTCATCAAACTATACAGCGCTTTAATAGAATTATTACGTAATATAAATTTAATTTTTTCTTGAATATTGATATCACGTTAGCATAGAAAAATTGATAGAAAGAAAAAGCTTGTTTGAAGGTTTTTTTTTCATCAATGATTGTAGTAATATTATTTTTTTATTAGAGCTATTTAAATATTTTTAAAAATTAAATTCTCATGGTTTTTAGATATACATATATATTTCTATTGTTATTTTTTTTTTATTATTTGAATTAAATAATAATTTTATATTGAAACTTCAAGTAAAATTATTGCGCTAGAAAAAAAAATAAATGTATTTTTTAAAATTCAGCGGTTTATCAGTATGGTGGCGCCATCTTTCAGATGACTTATTATTGTTTCCAATGTATAAAATTTTTTTTACCAATTGTCGATAAATTATCGACTTGAAAAAATTTATAAAAAATTTAAAATATATAAATTAAATAAAAAAATAAAATATGAATTAAAAATTTTTTCACAAAAATAAAATAATTTTGATGATTAATATTTGAAAAATTAGAAAAATATATTTATAAAAACGTGTGAACTTACCTTTTACAGCCATCTCAGCCATTGTTTTCAAGTGGTCCAGAAGAATAAATTTTTAATCTAACGAATCCAGTAAAATTGAGTGAATTGAATGGATCATTTTAGATGTCTATGAGTTGGAACCTACTGTATTATTATCAACTGATAGAAAGACAACGACACTAGACAATATACTCTCTTTTTTTTCTATTTTTTAATAGACAAATAAATATTAAATTTAAATTTATCATCGAGAGTAAAATATTGAGTGTTAATTATCTTAGCAATTGCCTCAAATGCATCATTAAAAGCTTCAATATTTTTTTTGATGATTTAACTGCAACAATATTGATTAAAAATCATCAAGAAAAAAATATTATTTTCGACTTAAAAATTATTATTCAGACTACTAAAGTATATAAAAATTATTTTAACAAAGTTTGAAACTATTTATCAAATCAAAACAAACACCAACCTCATAATTATTACACTATCAGCACCATCATTATTTTCTTGAGTCAATTTTGACCTATTGTTGATCCAAGTATCTCAATATGTACTTTGTTCATCAATCCTTCTTTTTTTTTTAGTTCAAGGCCATCTAAACAGTCAAAAATTATAAATAAATATCATACTTTAATTAATTCTTGAGATGAAAATATTATTGCCAGGTCTAGACACTGAATACTGTTATACATTTACAACATCAAACAATACAATCAATCAACATCTAGTTCTGTCATTTAATTTTTATTATTATTAAAATAAATAATTACCACTTGACTATGTTGTCATTCACATGTTGAACACCAAGATTTGGTACACCACCGGCTCTTCCAGTTGGTCCAACTTCATCACTGGATTTTAATTTTCTTCTTGTTAATATATTTGTATCACAAGTAAATTTGTAGCAGCTCAACTGGATTATTAATACTGCCATTGACTTTTAACAATCATTTTTATTATTAAATTAATAAAGTAAATGATAATTATTAACAACTTGGTGATGTCACATGAAAATTGTAGACATTGGACACACTCATGGAGCAAAATTTTTACAATCAATTTTTGTATCAGCCTTTTTTTGTATCTACAAATTAAAAAATAAACAATGAAAAATAATATTTAATATATTTTCAAGTCGCTAAATTATTTATACAATAAATATAAATAAAATAAATTTAATTTTAACAAGAAAAGGGGGCCAGGGGGATATTACAGGAGCAAAAGTAAAAGATAAATTGCCATATTTAACAATAAAATTAATTATCAATAATTTAAATTGTTGATGATGGTTATAATAATTAATGTGAATATTTATAATTTAATAAATCAACATTTATGATAATTTAAGAATTAATATTTGTTCACTTACATTACTCCATTTTGTGTATTGTCGTTGGCCATAATTTTCAAGATCCACATTTAAACATGATTCAACAATAAATTCACAATAAATTAATACAAATAATCATAAATAAACTTTTAATCAACTAATATAAACAATTTGACTATTTTTTTAATTAAAAAATTACACTTTTATTTTGTCTAAATACAATCACAATCCAGGACTAAACTACGAAAGGTCAGGCACTTTTTTTTTCGGACAATTCTCAGAATCTGAGTTTCAATTTCTTGGCTTATTCTCGAATTTTGATTGGAGCTCGTTCCCTCCATCGTCCCCCCATAATTCCACGAATCTGGTGTTTTTTTTTTGAAACGGTTTTTTATTTTTAAACTGATTTTCCCTAGTTTTTTTGTTAAATTATTTATAACGATTATTTTTCATTTAATCATCATATATTTATTGATAATAAAATAATAATAAATTAAAATATTTAATGAAATTACATATTTAAAAAAATATTATAAAAAAACACGTTTATCAAATATATGAAAGCTAGTTTTTTTTCTTGTTCAATTATTAATTAATAATTATAGTTTTTTTTTTTTTATACAATTATATATAAATGTCATATAAAAAATAATATTAATCTGAAAATTTAATTGTTCGAAGTTTATCTTCTGGATGAGTTTCAAGAATAGCTTTGGTGTCCATATTAAATGGTATACCAATACCTCCATCAAATACCAAGCCTGCATCATAACACTGTGATTTAATTGTCAATTTATTACAAAAATCACGTGGATTTATTTTCTTTGGTAGTGGCCATATTTCATTCATAATAATATCTCTAATTGCATAACTCATTGCCAAATCATCTAAAATAAAAGACAAAAAATCAATAATCAATTAATTAAATATAAATAAATAAATAAATTATCTATCAAAAAACAAAAGTAAATAATTAAATTGATAAATTAAATTTTAAAAAATAATAATTGTCATTTGTTTTAATAGTTATTATTGTGTAAATTCACCTGGTGGAAATAGCAAGCTTTCATTAAATTGATTACAAATTTTATCAGCCTCATCATCTGTATAATTTTTATTTGGATCAACAAATTGAACAATATCTCTGAGCATTTGTGTTGTCATACTGTTGATAGCACGATACCAAGAACTTGAACCAGTTCCAGTACTAACACATACACCAGAACTTTTAACTTGATAATAATCATTACTATCATTTATTTTAATTTTTAATGAACTTGTTCTTGCTGACAATGATTCACCAATAAATACCTAAAAGTATTATTAATAAATAATTAAAATAAAAAACAATATTATAGATATTTTTACCTCATTCAATGCCAACCAAGGTAAACGACGTGTTTTTTGTGCTTCTGTTGATTTATCATTTGTACAAAATCTAAATAATTTTTCATTAATAATTTATATAAATGATTTTTTTTTTGATAATTAAATTATTCTTACATTTCTTGTCCACATATTCTAGCTTTTTCATGCATATGAAATGGTACACCCCATATTCCATCACCCTCTAATGTAACTCTTATTCTTGTTCTCATTAAATATTCAAATTCACCATTTTTTAATTTATCAAATATACGTGATATGTTATTTGTAAAATATCTGTCAAGCATCAAATAACCCTCAGACATATCTGGATCAGAATTTATTCCAATAACTGGTTTTTTATTGTCAAATATTAAATTTGCTGCCAAAAGAAATGTACCATCACCACCAATTGAAATTACAAAATCAGCCCAATCAAAATCAAATTTTTCAATTGTTAATCTGTAAATTTAATTTATTTTTTTTTTAATAAACAATATATTAATTAGTTTTGTTTATATTTTTATTTACCTATTTTTTAGAATATACTGAATATTTAATTTTTTTAATGTTTTAACAACTTGATCTTGAATATTTTTATTTTTTTCATGTGTTTCAACCATTCTTTGATAATCCGTGCCTCTTTCAATCATGTATCTTTTAAAATCATCATCACTAAGCTGTGATTCACGTATACGTTCAACTTGATAACGTGATACTTTTGACACAATCAAAACATGTCTTGGTATAAAATTTATATTTTTATGTACATATTTTTTTAATACTATTGATCCATTTGACAGCCAAGATGTTGCTAAAATAAATAAACAAATTTTTATAAAACAACAATTAATAATTTACCTTAATAACAATTAAATAACATTGTCAATATTTTAAACTTACTTGACAGTATGTTTTTTCTAAACCTGCTAAATGCAATCATCACAAAAATAAACAACAATAATTAAAAAAAAAAAAACAAATAAACTTATAATTAATTTATTAAATCACAGCTTAAATTACAACATAAATAATAGTAATAATATTAAATAAGTAATGGAATTTTTTTATCATCAAAATCTATCGGCACTCCAATTCTGAGGGCAAAATTAAAGTTTACATTTTACGGCCGATGAGGGCGTTCGAAAATGTCTTTATGGCAGTTCTATGTTTTATTTATTTCATGACAAGAGAGCTCATTTTTACTTTTGCAAGCTAGAGTCAACATCGATATTAATACATAGTATAAATATAATAACAATGGCCATAAGTAATGATATGCGAGCTCGTTGAGTTATTGGAGTAAAACGATTGAAAAATGCTCTATTATTCAATATGACAAATGGATTCGACATTTCACGGATTAAATTATTTTTCCTTATATAGTTGATTCTACGCATTCTCTTATTATCATCTTCTTCGTCATATATTGTTTTGACATTTACAATGAGGACATGGGGTTATGGTGTCATTCATATGTATTTATATCGATGTTGACCCTAGCTTGCAAACGTAAAAATGAGCTCTCTTGTCATGAAATAAATTTAACATAGAATTGCCATAACAACATTTTCGAACGCCCTCATCGGCCGCAAATTGTAAACATTAAAGTTGCCCTCAGAATTGGAGTGCAGCTGATTTTAGAAAATATTTAGAAAAAAAAAAATAAACAAATATAACAATAATAATAATCAAGATGGTGTCAAAAACAGTCGGTAAAGTAAAAAACTGTGTTTATTTTATCATTGTTATTTATAGACGTGACTTTAGCAATTTTTTCTAAGCAAACGTAATCATTGTACATGTATATGAAAAATAAATAAAAAAAGTGTATGTGTGTATTTTTATTATTTATAATTTTTTATGTGTGTATGTTTACGATAAAATTCAACAACGGATTGTTTGGTGTCGTGCGATCATGTTGACAATCTGTTAAAATTCAGTGTGTCATTAAAAAATAATAATATTTGAATTTAATATTTTAAAAAAATCAAGACAAAAACAAAGGAAATAAATAGTTGTAATTATTTTTTTGGCGTAGTTGTGTTTTATTTTTGAAAAAAAATTATTAAGTAAACGCCCAATAATACTTTGGCCAACGGTGAGATATTTTTATTATTATTTTATTATTAAAATGCAAAAAAAAAAAANAAAAAAAAAAAAAAAGAGAATTAATTTATTTATAGAATTTATTTATTTCATAATCATGAGATATATATTGTCACGTTTTCCCGGTGATCTAAGAAAAAATAAAAATAGTGGGGGGATTTAATTAATTTATATTTTTTTTAATTTAAAAATAATACTTTTTATAATAATTTTTTTAATTGTTTTATTTTTGATTGTATGTTGATTGATTAATTGAATTTCTTTTTTATTTTTTTTGTAATGTCATGACAGCCTGTTTGCACTCTTTCAATTATTTTTTTTTCATTTTGATTATACAGTATTTAAATAATATGTCATTTGCATAATTGATACTTGCGTGTGGAGAATGCAAAAGAAATTTTTTTTCTTATTATAAAAATAATAATAAAAAATATATAAAGAAGAAATTTATTAATTAATTTTAAAATTTACTCAAATTTGCTGTTTTTTATTTTTAATATTTATTTAATATGAGATTTCTGATTGAAAATTAAAAATAGATTTTATCTTAGTTCTTTTTATTCGTTTCATATTTTATAACTATTTTTTTATCTTTTAAATGGTTGAGACACTAAATTTTACATTTGCGTAATTAAAAAAATAAAAGATTAAAAGTATATTGTGAAAAAAAAAAAAAGCCTGGAAGTAAAACATATTTAATTTTTTTTTCCATACAAAAATGAGTGTAAAAAAAAATTAATATGTCTGAGAAGGGTTTGAATAGCAAAAACATTTGGGAGGTTGTTTTATTTATAGAATATCCAAAAACATACCTAATGTGCAGCTCAATAACTGCATTAAAAATTTATATCCATAAATTTAAAATAATTATTCATTTACAATTTTAAATCAATGAATCAATAAAAAAATTAATAACTTTACACTTTAATAAAAAAAAAAATAACTCCATGTTGTTAATTTCGTGTAAATAAATAATATCAATTTATTATTTATAAACAAATAATTAACTAAACAATAATTTCAATTTTTTTTTTAGTAAATAATGGAAGAACATCACTATGAATTACGAAATAGAAGTAAATCAAGATCCCAAACACCAAAAAAATTATCAAATGAAACAACTGAATCAGAAAATATAAATCACCATTATGATTTACGAAGTCGTGATAGTCGTGAAAGATCATTGACACCTGGTGAAGTAACCAGCAGCCGAAGATCAAAATCAAAATCTCAGTAAGTCATTAAAATAATAAAATTACTATTATTCTCAAATAATTGTTTATTAAAAAAATGTTACAGAACAAATAGTGGACAAAAAACAAAAGGTCAATTAATGGATCCAATAAATGAAATTAAAGATGAAACACAAAGTGAATATGACATTGATAATGACAGTGGTATAACTGTTAAAAGACGCTCAGAAAGACAACGTGTTAAAAGACAATTAATGACAAATGGACAAAATTCAATTAGAGAACAAAAAAATAATAATAATGATGATGTTAATAAACGTAAAAGTCCAACACCAAAAAGAACAATTACCAGTGATTATTCATCAGAGGAAGGTGAACATGAAGATCCACCAAGTAGACCTGGATCTGCTTATGAAATATACAAACAAGCTGGCGATTGGTGGAAGTATGTATTTACATATTTACACACCTTTTTTTTTTTTTATTAATATTATTCATATTATTTTCTTGTTTTTTTTCATAAACTATGCTTTGATATTTACCCAAGGTTATTCAAACAAATTGACCAATCATTTTTAATTTTATAACTGTGGTTTTTTTTATTTTTTTTTTTTTATCAACAGAAAAACAAAGTATCGTGAATATTCAATTACATAATTAAACTGTCATCATTATTTTTTTAAATTAATTTATATAAAAAAATATTTAAAAATTTATAATAATAATATTTTTTTTTTCTAATGATTTTGTTGACTTTTTTTAATGTCGTATTTTATTATATAAATATTTTACCTTCTTAATCGTGTTCTCATTTTTTTTTTTTAAATTAATATTTTATCATATTTTTTTTTTAAATAAAATATTTTCTAAGAATTTAATTAAAATATATGATAAAGTTTTTATTAAAATATATATAAAAATTAATTTATTATATTTATTTCTAGTGTTTTTCCAAAGACAGATTATACGTATTCACAAACATCACAGTGTCGATATGAAATAGCTCCCGGTGTTTTGGCAATGCCAAATATGTCACGGCCCTCAATTCATTCAGATGGCAGCAGTACAGTAGGCAGTTCATTGTCTCTAAGTCAACAAACATTGAGTCAAACATCAGCAAGTACAAAAGAAGATAATACTGATTTATTTGATACTGAAATTAATGACAGTATTCAACAAAATCGTCTTGTAAGTTACAAAAAAAGATATATATTTTTTTAAAATTAACAATATAATTTGATAAAATAAATATGTTATATTTATTTTTAGAATGAACAAAGTGCCCTTTATTTATCAGCAATGAATGAAGATCAACATATTGTTTACAAACATACACATGTTGAACGTTTCAGTCGACAACGTGTTGTATTTGGTGGATCAACACCAAATATATCAAAATTTTCAAGTTTTACTAATTCAGATAATGAATTTGATGATTCTATTAACAATAATAATCATCATAATTATCATGCAATAACATATCAAAATAAGCCATCATTTATTCATAAATATTTTGGTAAATTATGGTATATTGTGACATTTTTATTTATTGGAATTTATGAATTTATACGTGTTAAAATATTGAGAAGAGAAAAATTTATTGCTAGTCATGATTATTCTTATCGTCGTTATGAAGGTGAGTCGTTTTTTTTTTTTTTCTATAAAAATAAATATGTATTTTTTTCTTTTTCTTGATAAAATTTNAATATACATATCACGAGGTAAACTTTAAAACGTGGTAATATTTTTCCTTTTAAAAATTTTTTTTTGTTTTAATTTTTATTTATTATTATTTACAGAATCAAAATGGACAAAATTTTGGTCAAAAGTTGATTATATTTTACAATATCTGTACCTGACATTGATACGTGTTTTGTTTCTTGATTCTTGGATTTTGAGTCATGCAACACCAGTACGTGAAGGTGTTATATCTCGAAGAAAAAAATTACTATTATTGATTCTTCTTCCACCACTTATTATTGGCGGTAAGCTAAATTAATTTATAAATTATTTTCTAACATTAATTGGGTTAAAAAAGAGTACATATGCTTAAACAACTTGCTGAAAAAAATATGACGCTGAGCTTACAAAAGGAAAAAACAAAAAAAAAATGAAAATTCTATTTCAAATTGATAAGAAGAATAAATTATACTTGACATACAAGTGTCAATTGAATTATCTAACTTTATAAATTAATATTTATATTTTCAGAGTTATTGTTTAGTTATTAATTTGTTTGGTTTTAATCATTGGTGAATGACAGGTAAACCGTAGCCTTGGTTTTGGTATTTTCTTTTTGTTTCAGGATCATATATTGTGCAAATATACAAATTAGCCTGTATGGATGTTCTACAAAAAGTACAAACAGATGTTACTATCACAACAAATCGCATTTATGATGACATCATTAATATTTATATTGATGATTATGGTTTTATCGCGAAATATATATCTAATATTCAAAATTTATCATTCAAATCAATAATTCCCAAAATGAACTTATCCGTACCATGGATTATCAATCAATAATCATAAAAATGAACAAATTATTATTATTATTATTTAAAAAGATTAATACTATTTTTTGCTTAACTTGTTTGTTTGTTTTTTTCTTCTTCTTCTTTACTTTTGCCAGTGATTTTTTGTAACAAATTGTCCTACTAATATTTTTCTTTTTTTTCTTTCGTTTGTTGCTTAATTTTTTTCATTATTTACGTTTGAATATTAATGATATAATTTATCAGCATTATTATTAACAATTTGTTGCATTTTATAGGCATTTATTTATTTATTTTGGGTGGAATCTAGTCTTGCCGATTAAAGAGACTTAATTTATCACCAGTTATTATTACACCAGTTATAATTGTTTTTTTTTTTTCTTGTTGCGTTTGAAAAATACTAATTTAATATAGTTTTTTTGCTACTAATAATTAATCGGTGCCTTACAAAAATAAATAATACACAAATTACAAAAAATAAGCTTCCATTAATGATAATAATAAAAAACAAATCAAATATATTTTTTATTTGATAATATATAAATACAATTAAATTATAATTTTGTTTTTCAACCAAAGTTTATGCAATATTATAAATTTCTATGTAAAAAAAAAAAAATAGTAAAACCGTTGGTGCTTGATTAAAAAACAAAAATAAAATATTCAACTAAAATGCAATTTTCTTTACTCAATTTTTTTATTGTCAATTATTATTTATATAAACTTTAATAATTTTTTACAATAAAATGTAGGATGTCTCGAGTATTTTCCCTTGTTTTTTTTTTTTTTTTCAAGTAATTGATATTTTTTTTAAAATTGCCAATTGAATGGGAGAAGGATAGAAGGAGGCTAAACTCAACAACAGGATTCAACAATATTATTTAATAAAAATACATCTGATGATACTTACGCATGATTTGACACGAGTCATATTGATGGTGAGTTCTTCATCTGTCCTTCTCTCAGTTACCATAATGTATTTATTTTTTTTAATTATGGCAAAACACTGATTAGATTATTTTGAAATTAAAATTAATATTATACCATAAATTGATACACAAATAAAAAATTAATTTGTCAAATCAGGGTGGAGCCATTAACGGTAACCAGAGAAGGAAATTAAAAATTCCTTAATATGTTTTAATAAAATTACTGCTTTATTATTAATATTTACTTTTGTTTTTTTTTTTGTTTTTTCATTTCAGGAATTTGGTTTTATCCTGGTGCTAAAGACATGGTACTATCAAAATTTTCCACTGATGTTTTTCAGGATTTTACAAAATTAAATACAATGGATTATTTAAAAAATCAAGATGCTAATAAATATCATGATAATTTTGATAATGCTAAATATGATGAGATGAAAAAAACATTGGAAATATTGATAAATCGTTTTGAAAAATTAGAAGCTCAACAAATCAACCAAAAGGTGATTATTATTCATTTATTTTTTTCAACAAATTATCTTTATTTTAATGCTTTAATTTTATAATATTACAGGAGCATAATACAAATATTGATGACACCGTAAATGATTTAAAAATATCTAAAAAAAATGCACTACTTCATTACGAGGTAATTTAAAAAAAAAAAAAAAAAAATGAATTTAAATTAACAAAACAATTTCTTTAAATTACAGGAAAAATTAACAAACTTGGAATCAAAATTAGAAATGACTGATGATTCAACAAGCTCTGAGCTGAATAATATAAAATTAGAATTTAAAAATCTTCAAAATCTTTATAGCCAAGTTAAAAGTTGTTGCAATAAAATTCCAGTAAATAACAATACACCAGAACAAGAACTTGAAAATCGTGTTAAAAATATAATAACTAGTTATTTTGGTGCTGATAAATTTAAATCTGATATTCATGAAGTTGTTGAGAATGTAATAAAAGCACAATTAATAATTCAACAAGAAGAAACATTAAAAAATGATAAAATTATAACAGAAAAAAATATATGTAATGATACAAATGAATCATCATCATCAACAACAACAACAACAACAGATGATTATATTCGTAAAATAGTTATTGAATTATTAAAAATATATGATGCTGATAAAACTGGTAGAGTTGATTATGCACTTGAATCAGCTGGTGGACAAATAATAAGTATACGTTGTACACAACGTTTTAATATTAATACACGTGCTGTTAAATTATTTGGTTTAACATTATTTTATGAAAGTGGTGATCCAAGAACAGTAATACAAGGTAATAAAATATTACCAGGTATTTGTTGGGCATTTCAAGATTTTCCTGGTTATTTATTAATTAAATTACGTAGTAAAATTAAAATAACTGGTTTTACAATGGAACATGCATCTAAAAAAATATTACCAAATAATGAAATTAAAAGTGCACCAAGAAAATTTAATGTATGGGGATCAAAAGGTGAACATGATCAATCACCAATAATACTTGGTGAATATGAATTTATTGATAATGATGAAACACTACAATATTTTCCAATTGAAAATCAACAAATTAATCATGATTTTGAGTATATTGAATTAAGAATACACAGTAATCATGGACAACTTGAATATACATGTTTATATAGGTTTAGAGTTCATGGTATTCCAATATAAACAAATAAATATTATATTTTTATTCTACAAGCATAATAACATGTACAAAAAAAAAATTACTAATACAGTAATTACTAAGTGGCTAGCTTGACAAGAATTTTTCTTTTTAATTCCATCAAATGGATTTAAAGCAAAAATATTAAGTAATGTGCCTTTGAAATTAATATAAAATAGTGTTAGTAAAAATGCCATAATAATTCAAATGAAAATTTATCTGGTTGACTAAATACGCACTGACTTTATACATTTTTTTTTTCTTTAAAAAAGAAAATAATATTTAAATAATAATAATTAATTATTATACGTATGTCATTAGAGCACAATATTATTAATTAAATTAAGTAATAATATATATTTTTTTTGTAATGATAAAATTGATCTGATAATGGGGTTTTTATGTTAACAAAATTTAACAGTAAATAGACTTTGAATTTTAACTGGAAAATTAATATATATTATATAAACAAAATATGAAATTTATACACAGCGGTTACCCAAAGTTAATTAAAATATAAAAATTTATATAAAAATAATATTAAATCTCACAAAGTACAAATTATCAATGAATGGATTTTACTGTAAGTAGAGTTAGTAATTTTTTTTTTTTTTTTTTTTTTCATTTTTCAT
>MKYW01000044.1:1091781-1124905 GCA_015776835.1 Aphidius ervi
TTTTTTTTTTTTGTATTTTGTAAAAACAGTTCATCACTTGACAATATAATTGTCGATTATTTTTTTTTTATTTATATTTTATTTTTATGTATAAAGAAGCATTAATATTGTAGCAATAATCTCAGTAAATTTATAAATAAATTGAGGATAATATTTTGAAAATACTTGGTACTTAAGTCAATGAATAAAAAAAAAATCAAAAAATTAATATAAAATATATAAAAGATGTGTGTGTATATATTTATTGAGCAACTTTCATCATGACTTTTGTAAACTATCATTTTTTTTTTTTTGGTATAAAAAATTAAATAATTTATGAAAAATATTATTTTTGTATTATTTATTTTAATGTTTGAGCTAATTTATTACTTGTGCGTAGAAAAAAAAAAATGGAAATATTATTTTAACTTATCAAAAATAAATATTTTCAATTCAAAAAGAAAATGATAAATTTTTTTTTTTGTATTATTTCTGCGTCACTACATTGAGGACAAGATAAGACTAAAAAATACATTTAATCTTAGCTATTATTAAATTTTTTTTATTTATTTATTAAACAAGAAAATATAATTTTCCCTATAATGTTGAAAAATAATAATGTATTATTAATTGATGCTTTTACAAATGGATATTTTAAATTTAAAAAAAAAAAAATTAATATTAAATATTTTTCGAATTTTTGTTGGGAAAAAATCAAAGGATCAAAATGGTTTTCAAGACTGTTGATAACTAAATGAGATATTTACAAAATATCTTAAATCCTTGAGCTGAATAATTAGATGATTTTCCTCTTGTATTATTTTTCTTAACTTTTAATCTTCAATTGACATTACAATTGTATATATATAGGCATGTAAATGTTAAACTTTGATTAATTTCAATTGTACATTAAACGTGTGATACTTATTCAAATTTCAACTTCAATAAAATATATGTAAGTTTAGATAATTATAAAAAAAAAAAAAGTTAATAATTTAAAACATTATAACTTTTAGAAAAATTCATAAGTATAATAATTTCTTTATTTTAATTTTCAGTTAATTTACTCAATTTTTAATTTATTCTTGTTTTTTTTTTTTTTCAATCAAGAAATTAAATAACAACAAAAAAAAAAATGTATCAAAATAAAATTACTTCAACATGTATTATTTTAATTTTGATTGTATTCATGAATTTTGATGGAACAAATGGAGCTTGTCATGACTGGAGAGATGCTGGAACGGTTGAACCAGTACCAACATGTTTTTCTGTATGTCAAACTCGTTGTTTAATATTTATGCGAACTTCAGAATTTAGTTGTCCAAGACAAGCAATTTTTTTTGCAAAATGTAAATGTTGCAAAAGATAATTATAAGAATATAATTATTTTTAAAAAGTATTTCAAATATTTACATTATAATATTAAATAAATTTATTATAGAAAAATATTTTAAAATATTTTAAAATAAAATTTAACTAAAAATACTTTTTTTTATTAAAACCATAAATTTATTATTTCCCAGAGTTTTAAACCTGGTTTTTTCTAGGATGGTTTTTCTTATTTCTATTTGTATATTTATGATGATATAAAAATTAAAAATAATAATGTTATTATTTTTGACAAACATAATGTTTTATATACTTTTTTAAACATAATGATATTATCATTGTTTACAACAATAGTTTTTGGAAATGGTGCCATTATAGTGGACCAATCAGAAATGTAGTAACTCCATAGCACCACATGGTACAACTCTGCTTCTATCGACTCAGCACTATCAGGTATCAGCTCAAAAAAATACCAGCTTAATATATAGACCAGATCAAGAACGTTTGCCGGCAAAGAGACAATAGCGGTCCACCTATAACGACTGTATAGTATAGGTATCTGCAGTGGTATTGAACTAGGAAGAACTTTGTTTTTGTAATAAATCAATTTTATTGATTGGATTTATCCAAGTTGATTTATTTATCAAATATAAAATTCCCAAAGAAATAATACAATTGAAAGCAAACCAGGTTTACTTATCAACCAAGTGATCTACATCTAATGTAAGTATGAAAAAAAATATATTACAAACATCCAAGAAGTTATTTATGGAGGGTTTTGATAATGGTGATCACTGATCATTATAAACTTGAAAATAATTTTATATTTTTTTGTTCTATTTAATTTATTTTTCATGTGAATAGTCTTCAATACTTGTTGAATAAATTTAAATTTTTTCTTTATTGATTTATGTCATACTTTTTTTATTTATTTAATTTTTAATTCAATAAAAACCACTAGCTCATTCAACAAGTAATAAGAAAAATAATATTGAGTATTTTATGAGATGGAAAAAAAAATAAAATTATTATTTCACTTATTTTTTATTGAACTATAATATACCAACATATATGAAATAAGATAAAATATAACAAAAGCAAATTAATTGAATGACATAAAAACAATGATGAATGAAGGAAAAAAAATTAATATTATTTTTACTCTTATAAATGGCTTATGTATACAGATTGTCTGATAATAAAAACGTATAAAGTATGCAGAATAAACACACGCACAATATAATAAACATAAACATAGATGTAGAGTATTAATAATTATAATGTTGGTAGGTATATAAAAAGATGCTCAAAAAATGACCGCAGAAAATTAATTGACATCATTGGCAAAACACCGTAAACATAGCGTTAATAAATATCCAAAAATTGTAAGTACAATATGGTTTTTTTAATTTTAATTATAATAGAAAATAGAATAAAATAAAAATTAATTTGAGTATTGCTATTAATTAGATATTTAAAAAAAATGGAGTTTAAATTTTTGCTATCATTTATGGTGATGATTGGTGGATCATTTGGTAATCAATTTAAAATATACAATGGTTGTCCATTTACAATATGGCCAGGTATACAAGGTAATCCAGGAAAGGCTCATCTTGAAGGGGGTGGATTTCAATTGGGAAAATATCAAGCAAAGTATGTAAATACACCTAGTGATTGGGCCGGCAGAATTTGGGCAAGAACAAATTGTGATGGTTCAGGAAGATGTGAAACTGGTGGTTGTGGAAATAAAATACAATGTAATGGAGCTGGTGGTGTACCACCAGCATCACTTGCTGAAGTGACATTAAAAGGTGCTGGTGGACTTGATTTCTATGACATTTCTTTGGTTGATGGATACAATCTGCCCATTAGAATGACACCAACTGGTGGATTTGTCAAGAGAGATAATGGTAAATATGATTGCAAATCAGCTGGTTGTCATGCTGATCTAAATGCAAAATGTCCGAAAGAATTGGCTGTTAAAAATTCAGGTGGTTGGACTGTTGCATGCAAAAGTGCTTGTGCAGCTTTTAATACTGATCAGTACTGTTGTCGCGGTGCTCATAATACTCCGCAAACATGTAAAAGTAAAGATTGGCCGGTTAATTACCCGGCAATATTTAAATCAGCTTGTCCAGATGCTTATAGCTACGCATATGATGACACAACCAGTACTTTTACTTGTAAAGGTAATCCAAATACAAATTATGAAATTGTTTTCTGCCCATAAAACTTTTTTACAAAGTTAAATATTTCTTTTGACTATAAAATAATTATCAAGGTGCAAAAATATATTGTATTTTTTCTAATATGAATTTGTTGTGATACAAACTTAACACCATATTGTTGTTTTTTTTTTTATAGAATTATAAAAATGAAAATTTCTGTAACTTGATGGAAAATTAAATAAATATTTTTACATTATAATACGTATTGTTCAATTAATTCTCATTTCCTAATATTCATTGAAATTCATGATAAATTTAATTTAGAAATATACTTTATTTTGCGTTTAGGTAAAGAGTAAGATTAAAATTTTGAATTGAAATAATATAATATAATAATATAATATCTCGAAAGTTGAATAACAAAAAAAATATATCAAAATAAAAATTACTTCAACATGTATTATTTTCAATTTTGATATTATTTGTGAGTTATGATGGTATGGATCTTGTCCAGCGAAATGCTGGAACAGTTGAACCAATACCAACATGTGTTTTTTATACGTCAATTACAATCATAAGGATAATTATTTTTTAAAAAAATTTCTAATAATTACATTATAAAATTCATTGAATTTATTTGAGAAAATATTTATCATAAAATTTTATAGGAAATAATTTTAATTAATTTTTTTCTTCAACACATAAATTTATTATTTTATATTCAATTTTTTTTTAGTATTATTATTATTGAGCTATTTTTACGAAAAAGATCAATATGTTTTTATTCTTGCTTATTTTGATATTGGTGGTTATCTATTGTTGTGCTATTGAATTTGTAAATTTATATAAAATTAATACAACATATTTTATTTATTCTCATAAAATTATTTTTTGTTTGATTTCTTTTACATGTCGATAGTCTTCAATACTTGATGAATGAATTTTAATTTTTTCCCTATTTATATTTCTTACTTTTTTTATTTATTTAATCTTTAATTCAATTAACAACCAGCTAATTCAACAATCAATAAGGAAAAAAATATTCAGTATTATATTTAATGATAAAGAGAGAAAAAATAAAATTATTTGACTCGTTTTTTTATATGATATATAATATATATATGGAGTGAGATAAAATATAAAAAAAAAAAATTATTAAATCAAAAAATTACTGTTATTTTTACTCATGAGTTGCTTATGTATACAGATTGTCTGATAATAAATGTATAAATTATGAAATATAAACAAACGCACAATATAACGAACATAAACATAGATGGAGAATATTATATTTATGATATTGGTAGGTATATATAAGAAGATCATCAAAAAATGATCGCATAAATTTGATTGATATCATTAACAAGACACCGGGAACATACTGTTAAAAAATAATCAAAAATTGTAAGTACAATATAATTTTTTAAATTTCAATTAGATACAATAAGTAAAATAAAAATTAATTTGAGTATTTTATATATTAATTAGATATTTAATAACAATGGAGTTTAATTTTTTGCTATCATTTATGATGGTGATTGGTGGATCAATTGCTAATCAATTTAAAATATACAATAATTGTCCATTTACTGTGTGGCCTGGATTACAAGGTAATCCAGGTAAAGAACATCTTGAAGGTGGTGGATTCCAATTGGGACAATATGAAGCAAAGTTTGTAAATACACCTAATGATTGGGCTGGAAGAATTTGGGCAAGAACAAATTGTGATGGTTCTGGAAGATGTGAAACAGGTGATTGTGGCAATAAAATACAGTGCAATGGAGCTGGTGGTGTACCACCAGCATCACTTGCTGAAATTACATTAAAAGGTGCTGATGGACTTGATTTCTATGACATTTCTTTGGTTGATGGTTACAATCTACCAATTAAAATGACACCAACTGGTGGATTTGTTAATTCGGGAAATGGTCAATATGATTGCAAATCAGCTGGTTGTAATGCTGATCTAAATGCAAAATGTCCAAATGAGCTAGCTATTAAAAATTCAGATGGTTGGACTGTTGCTTGCAAAAGTGCTTGTGCCGCTTTTAATACTGATGAGTACTGTTGTCGTGGTTCTCATAATACTCCACAAACATGTAAAAGTTCCGATTGGCCAATCAATTATCCAGCAATATTTAAATCAGCATGTCCAGATGCGTATAGCTATGCTTATGATGACACAACTAGTACATTTACATGTAAAGGTAATCCAGATACAAATTATGACATTGTTTTTTGCCCATAAAACTTTTTTACAAAGTTAAATATTTTTTTTGATCATAAAATAATTGTCAAGGTGAAAAAATATATTGTATTATTCCTAATATGAATTGAACGAGCCACTTCTATCTTTTTTTTGTGAAATAAATTTAAATTTTTTCTTTATTTATTCATATGCTGTTTTTTTTCTTATCATTTACATTTGAATTTCGTCGATTTATATAATTTTATTGTATTGGGTTTATTATTGATTCAACTGTTTCTTCAACAATCAAAAAATATGGAAAATAATATTTAATTTTCTATTAAATCTGAAAAAAAATAATAATAATAACAAAACTATTTAACATATTTTAAAAAACTTCTATTTACATATGACATAAAAAAAAATAAATGTAATCAATAATAATAAAAACAATAACGATGATCGAGGAAAACAAAATATCATTTTTATCATAAATTGTTTTTGCATACAAATTATTTGATAATATTCCGATAAAGATGAATAAATTATGTGATACAAACACTCAAGCATAGATGTAGAGTAATAATTATGATAATGTCAGGTGTATATAAGAAGTAGCAAATCAAAGAGTAACCAAACATCAATTGTTATCATTTGCAAAACACTGTGAACAAACTATCAATAAATATCCAAAGCTGTAAGTACAATATAATTTTTTAAATATTAATACAACAATAAAAAAGTAAACAAAAGAAAAATTAATATGAGTATTGCTATTAATTAGATATTTAACAAGAATGGAGTTTAAGATTTTATTATCGTTTATGCTGTTGGTTGGCGGATCTATTGGTAATCAACTGAACATAATAAATAATTGTCCATTCACCGTGTGGCCAGGTATTCAAGGTAATCCAGGTAAAGACCATCTTGAAGGTGGTGGATTTGAATTGGGACAAGGTGGTACGAAAACTCTTAATACAGCTGGTGATTGGGCTGGTAGAATTTGGGCAAGAACAAACTGTGATGGTTCAGGACACTGTGAGACTGGAGATTGTGGCAACAAAATACAATGTAATGGAGCTGGTGGTGTACCACCAGTGTCACTAGCTGAGGTGACCCTGAAAGGTTGGGGTGGACTTGATTATTATGATATTTCTTTGGTTGATGGTTACAATTTACCAGTTAAAATGGAACCAACTGGTGGATTTGTCAAGAGAGATAATTCTCAGTATGATTGTAACAGAGCTGGTTGTAATGCTGATTTAAATGGACAATGTCCAGATGAATTAGCTGTTAGAAATTCAGATGGTTATACTGTTGCTTGTAAAAGTGCCTGTGCAGCTCTTGATACTGATGAGTATTGTTGTCGTGGTGCACATGATCAACCTGGCACATGTAAAAGTTCTGATTGGCCTGTGAATTATCCAGCAATATTTAAATCAGCTTGTCCAGATGCATACAGCTACGCTTATGATGACACAACAAGTACATTTACTTGTCAAGGTAATCCAGATACAAGTTATGACATTGTTTTTTGTCCATAAAAGGTGAATAATTTTTTCTAAAGAATCAATAAGAATCTATAAATAAATAAATATCTAAAATGAGTAAATAAATAAATATATATATTAAAATAAAAGCAAATATCTATATTGTTGTAACTTGATAAAAAATTGAATAAATATTTTTTGCTTTTAATAGATCTTGTGTATTCATTCAATAAATTTTTATTTTATTTTATGATATATATTTTGGTTTTTTAATATTTTTATTTAATTTTTATTTTATATCAATTTGAAATTTGTCCTTTTTTTTCTTTTTTTAAAAATTTTTTTTTAAACTAATCACTTTTAACAATTTATAAAAAAATCTCTGGATCTCGTTACTTTTGTTGATCTAAAATTAAAAAAAAAAAATTAATTAATAATAATAATAATAATAAAACTATTTAATATATTTTCAAAAAGTTCTATTCACATATGACATAAAATAAAATATAAAAAAAAAAAAATAACAATATATGAAAAATAAAAATATTATTTTTTATCATAAATTGTTTGTGCATACAAATTATTTGATAGTATTCCGATAGGGACGAATAAATTATGCAATACGAACATGCAAAAAAATTAACACAAGCATAAGATATAGAATAATAAATATGATAATGTCAAGTGTATATAAAAAGTAGCAAATCGAAGAGTAACCATACATTAAATGATATCATTTAAAAAACATTTTCAACATACCGTTAATAAATAACCAAAATAGTAAGTACAATATAATTTTTTAATTTTAAATACAACAATTAAAGTAAAAATTAATTTGAGTATTTTATTAATTAGATATTTGATAACAATGGAGTTTAAATTTTTGCTATCATTTATGCTGTTGGTTGGCGGATCGATTGGTAATCAGCTGAACATAATAAACAATTGTTCATTTACAATTTGGCCAGGTATACAAGGTAATCGAGCTAAGATTCATCTTGAGAATGGTGGTTTTGAATTGGCACAACATGAAACAAAAATTATTAATACACGTGATGGTTGGGCTGGCAAAATTTGGGCAAGAACAAATTGTGATAGTTCAGGTCATTGTGAAACTGGTGGTTGTGGAAATAAAATACAATGTAATGGAGCTGGTGGTGTACCACCGGTATCACTTGCTGAGGTGACATTGAATGGTTGGGGTCGACTTGATTATTATGACATTTCTCTTATTGATGGTTACAATCTGCCAATTAAAATGACACCAACTGGTAATGGTAAATATGATTGCAAATCAGCTGGTTGTCATAGTGATCTAAATGCAAAATGTCCAAAAGAATTGGCCGTTAAAAATTCAGATGGTTTGATTGTTGCTTGCAAAAGTGCTTGCGCAGCTTTTAATACTGATCAGTATTGTTGTCGTGGTGCTCATAAAACTCCACAAACATGTAGAAGTAAAGATTGGCCAATCAATTATCCAGCAATATTTAAATCAGCTTGCCCGGATGCTTACAGTCATACCTATGATGACACCCCTCACGAAAAAATATATATCCTGGATATACGCCAATCGGATATATCCTGAAACTTCTTAAGAATAACACCAGTAGCGCACTCTCGGATATATCCAGGATATATCCAAGATATATCCAGGATATATCCAAGATATATCCAGGATATATCCAAGATATATCCAAGATATATCCAGGATATATCCAGGATATATCCAAATGGCGTATATCCAGGATATATATTTTTTCATGGGGGACACCAAGTTCATTTACTTGTAAAGGTAATCCAGAGACAAGTTATGACATTGTTTTTTGCCCATAAAACTTTTTTACAATGTTAAATATTTTTTTTCACCATAATATACCTATCAAGGTTCGAAAATATATTATATATTTTTATAATATGAATTTGTAATGATACAAATTCAACACTATATATATATATTTTTTTTTTATAGAATTATAAAAATGAAAATCATTATAACTTGATGGAAAATTAAATAAATAATTTCACATTATAATACGGATTGTTCAATTAATCCTCATTTTCCTAATATGTATTGAAATTTATGATAAATTTAATTTATAAATATACTTTATTTTGCATTTAGGTAAAAAGTGAGATTAAAATTTTAAATTGAAAATATTATTATATTTCGAAAATTAAATAATAAGAAAAAAAATGTATCAAAATAAAAATTACTTCAACATGTATTATTTTAATTTTGATATTATTTTGATGGTATGGATCTTGTCATGACCAATATCAACATGTTTTCTTGTACGTCAATTACAATTATAGGGATAATTATTTTTTTAAAAAATTTCTAATAATTACATTATAAAATTCATCAAAAGTTGAATATTTTTATCTCAAGAATCAATAAGAATCTTCGAATAAATAAATATCTAAAATGAGTAAATTAATAAATATATATTAAAATAAAAGCAAATATCTATATTGTAATATCTATAACTTGATAAAAAATTGAATAAATATTTTTTGCTTATAATAGATGTTGTGTATTCATTCGATAAATTTTTATTTTATATTTTATGATAAATACTTTGGTTTTTAATATTTTTATTTAATTTTTATTTTATATCAATTTGAAAGTTGGCCTTTATTTTTTAAATTATTTTTTTAAACAATCACTTCTGGCAGTTTATAAAAAATCTCTGATTTTCGTTACTTTTGTTGATCTAAGATTAAAAAAAAAAAAAATTAAATTAATAATAATAATAATAAAACTATTTAATATATTTTCAAAAAGTTCTATTTATATATGAGTCATATTTTGTGTATTTGCATTGCATAATTGATTCGTCCTTAACGGAATATTATCAAATAATAATTTGTATGCACAAACAATTTATGATAAAAAATAATATTTTTTTTTCTTTTTTATACATTGTTGTTTATACTTATTTCATAAATTGTTTGTGCATACAAATTATTTGATAATATTCCGTTAAGGACGAATCAATTATGCAATACAAACACACAAAATAGTTAACACAAGCATAGGATAAAGAGTAATGATTATGATAATGTCAAGTGTATATAAAAAGTAGCAAATCGAAGAGTGACCATAAATTAAATGATATCATTTGAATAACATTGTCAACATACTGTTAATAAATAACCAAAACTGTAAGTACAATATAATTTTTTATTTTTAAATACAACAAAATAAAAATTAATTTGAGTATTTTATTAATTAGATATTTGATAACAATGGAGTTTAAATTTTTGCTATCATTTCTGCTAATGATAAGTGGATCAATTGGTAATGAACTGAGCATAATAAATAATTGTTCATTTACAATTTGGCCAGGTATACAAGGTAATCCAGGAAAGGCTCATCTTGAAAATGGTGGTTTTCAATTGGCACAACATGAAACAAAAGTTATTAATACACGTGGTGATTGGGTTGGCAAAATTTGGGCAAGAACAAATTGCGATGAATCAGGAAAATGCGAAACCGGTGATTGTGGCAATAAAATACAATGTGATGGTGCTGGTGGTGTACCACCATTATCGGTTGCTGAATTGACCCTGAAAGGTTGGAGTTCATTTGATTATTATGACATTTCTATTATTGATGGTTACAATCTGCAAATTAAAATGACACCAACTGGTGGATATGACAAGAGAAATAATGATAAATATGAATGCGGAACAGCTGGCTGTCATAGTGATCTAAATGCAAAATGTCCGGAAGAATTGGTCGTTAAAAATTCAGATGGTGAGACTGTTGCTTGTAAAAGTCCTTGTGGAGCTTTTGATACTGATGAGTATTGTTGTCGTGGTGATCATGATACTCCACAAACATGTAAAAGTAAAGATTGGCCGGTAAATTATCCAGCAATATTTAAATCAGCTTGTCAAGATGCATACATCTATGCTTATGATAACAAACCAAGTTCATTTGCTTGTAAAGGTCTAGATACAACTTATGACATTGTGTTTTGCCCATAAAACTTTTTTACAAAGTTAAATATTTCTTTTGACCATAAAATAATTATCAAGGTGCAAAAATATATTGTATTTTTTTAAATATGAATTTGTTGTTCATAAAAGTTGAATATTTTTTTTCAAACATTCAATTTTTATCAATAATGCAAAAATATATTATATTTCGACCATTATAAAACTGAATAAATATTCTTTGGTCACAATTCATGTTGTTTTGTTTTGTTTTTTTCTTTAAATTATTTAATATTAATTTTGATTTTTTATTATTTATTGAAATTTATGACGTTAATTTAATTTTCTTTTTATCTTCATTTTTTTTTTATATATATTTAATTATTGGATTACATAAATATTTATGTTGACTTTAAATTATAAATATATATTTTATATTATCTTCATGAATAAGGTGAGTTGAAAATATTTTTATCTAGCCGATGATAATGTTGGGTTTTACCACTCTTAATATTTAGTCAATTAATATTTTTATTTTTAAAAAATATCATAACAATATTAGAGTTCAAGGCCAAAATTTAAAGTCAAATATCAGTTGTGTATTTCAAATTAATTTAAAAGCTGGACTTTGTACTTTCTAAATTAGCTTCAAAATAGATTTTTCCAAACTGTTATTTGTTCAGTATTGATATTATACTATTATTAATACTGATAATAAATTTATCATATTTATTTAAAAATAAACCAGACACTTTTGAATATAAACTGTATTTTTTCGTCAGTTATAAAAAACCTGTGAGACAGTGCACTGAGTTTGATCATCAATTTTTAAATTTACAAAATAAAAATCTAAATCAAAGTGTGCTTGTTTAATTATATTACTATTTAATTGAACAACAAGAAACTTTTTTGTGTAATTCAAAATTAAACTCGCCAATTTTAAGATCTTCGTATCTCGTTTTTTTTTTTTTTATTTTTTCTGCAACCAACAAAGTACGTAATTTATTTGTGAATTTAAATTTTCAATTTATATTAATTATATTTGTTTTATATATCGTAATATATCATGTACAATTTTTATTTTCTTTTAGTTTTTAATTTGGAAGTTATCAATAGCCAATAGCCAAACGACAAAATAAATTGGCATTTATTTTTATAAACAAAAAGTTGAAAAATGGCTCAAGGAAAATTTATAAAACCATTTATTTTAATGATGATTATATTTTCATTGTGTTTGAATGATGTGAAGTCTGCTGATGATTGTCCAAAATGGGTATATCAAACAACGAGTGATCTTAAACCGTCTTGTTGGACAATGTGTTTTGGACACTGTTTAATAGGCTATGCTCGACTTGAGTCTCATTGTGAAAGTACTGGATTTTTTACGGCTAGATGTAAATGTTGTGATCGATTTTAAATTTAATTTGTTTATAATAATTAATAAAAAATTAAAGACACATACAAAAATATCAGGTTTTATTCAATTTTAAACTTTTTACTTTTCAACAGGGTCAACCAGCAAACAATTTATATTTATTTATTTTTGCTTATTTTTTAAAAAAATGTTATATTATTTTTTTTTTCCTGAAATTTGCATTTAATTTAATTGTCATTGTTTTCAACCATTGAGAAAAATAAAATAAAAAACAGAAAAAAAAATTAAAATTAGCATAATGATATTACTTTGAATTTTTTACATTAAGAAATTATAATGTTAGTCATTAAAAAACAATCTGTTGAATGTATAAAAAAAAAATAAAAACGTTTAGTCAATTTTTCATATATTTATTATTTTTTTTAATTAAATTTTTTAGGTCACATAAATTATATACTCTAAGTAACAAATGAAAAAAAAACAAGTCTATTGAAAATTAAAAAAAAATGCATTAACGGAAGACCTTTGGTCTTTTATCAATTGGAAATTGAAAATTTCCAAAACTCCGGTGGGATGGCGCGTTTGATTTCATCATTTTTGGTCCAATATTATTCACAATTATTATATTTGCAATATGTATAACATAATGTATAAAACTAAATAATTAAATTCTTAACCTTACAATTATTTATGATAAAAAAGATAATGCTTTTATTGTCAATAAAAGTACCGCCATCTGTCATTCAGTTTTTACACTAATATGCCTTTGTAATTTGTATGGGGAAGACTAGGGAATTATAGAAAAATCACTAAAATTCCGTATCGCTATCTGCCGCTGAATTTCGACAACTATTAAAAAAATTATCAAATAACCACTATCGCAATTTTTTAAATCTTTATTAATTAATTAACTAATCAATGAAAAAAGCTCGTACTACCGTCAAAAAATTCATTAAAACATTTTCTACAAGTTACATAGATAAAAATGGTCAAGAAATAACTCTTTTGTGGTTTATTTCATTGTATAAAGCACTTACTCGGTTTTTTTTTATATATTTAATTGCTGATTATAAGTAAACTAATTGTTAAGAAAATTCCGAGTATAGCCTTGGTTGTAGATTTCGACACGAATAGTCCATTAAAACTAAGAAAAAACAAGTAAGATGATTTTTGAAAAAGTTGTGTAAGGTATAAAAAAAACAGATATTGGTTTTTGTTAAATAAATAAACGAATTTAACAAATAAAAATGAAAACGACCTTTAATAATATCAATTTTGTTTCGTACTTTATTCTGTCAAATTTTCGCATCCATGATTTTTGCTTAGTTTTCTTAATATTTCGCTTTGAATATTTTTCGCAAATTTTCTTTTGTCATTTATAGTTTCATTATTCATTTTAAAAATTTTTATTTTTATCAGAGGCTGTGGCTTTTACCAAAATCTTTCATTTAAGCCGAATATGAACAGTCTATCTTAATTATTAAGGAAACTATGAGCGGGATTCTTAAAAAGTGTACAGAAAGCAATACTAGGTGGGGCGCTTCGCGCCTATCCCACCTCCGTAAAAAAAAAATAAAAACTATTTTCCAATTTATATTTTGTTTGTTAAAAATATAAAAATAAATAAATATTTTATTATTTATTTTTTTCCAATAATAAGCTATAGCGTATTATTTGTATAAACGCGTGTTTTTTATTTTTTTATTAGCATCTTGGATCGTGATAAATCATTCGATCTCGCATGATTTTTATAATCAACAGTGTCATTAGTGAAAAATTTATGTCAACAACTGGCAGGATGTTTATAAAGCAGTTGGATTAATTAAAAAATCACCAGTTTACCTGTGACTTTCTCAGCAAAACCAATCAAATATCAACAAGTATTTCGTCTGATTTTTATTTTTAAATATCAATTTTATTTACTTGAACAATTATTCAAGTCTATAGAATTAAAATTTTGTTTACTCAAATCAGTCAATAAAATTCATATAATATTGTTTTTTTCTAGATTATCATGGAGTTAAAAATTTTATTATCATTTTTTTTAATGATTAGTGGATCATTCTGTAATCAATTAAAATTCTTCAATAACTGTCCATTCACTGTGTGGCCAGGTATTCAAGGTAATCCGGGTAAGGCTCATCTTGAAAATGGTGGATTTAAATTATTGCCATATGAAACAAAAGCTGTTAATACACCAGGTGATTGGGCTGGTAAAATTTGGGCAAGAACAAAATGTGATGGTTCAGGACATTGTCAAACTGGTGACTGTGGCAACAAAATACAGTGCAGTGGAACTCTGGGTGTGCCACCACTTACACTTGTTGAAATAAAATTAAAAAATACTTTTAAACTTGATTGGTATGATATTTCTTTGATCAACGGTTACAATATTCCAATTAAAATATTACCAACTGGTGGCTATATTACTTCAAGCAATGGACGTTATGATTGCAAAGCAACTACTTGTGAAGCTGATTTAAATGCAAGATGTCCAAGTGAATTGGCTGTTAAATTAAATGGTACCACCGTGGCTTGTAAAAGTCCATGTCAAGCTTTCAATACAGATGAATACTGTTGTCGTGGTGTCAACAATTCTAAAGAAATGTGCAATATAAATAAATGGCCAGTTAATTATTCAGAAATATTTAAATTAGCTTGTCCATATGCGTTCAGCCATCCTTATGATGATGCAACCAGCGTTTTCACTTGTCGAGGCAATCCAGAAACTAATTACGACATTATTTTTTGTCCATTTTCTATGGATGATAATTAATTTTAATTTTTTTATTATAAAAAAAGTAGAGTCAATTTTTAACTTTCAATATTTATTGTCGTAAACTATCCTCAATTTTTTTTTTTTGTCTCACGGTAATGTAATATGGGCAAGGTTAAACCATTCAGCTAAATTAATAATTTAATTATTTTTTATTTTATTCAATATTAATAATTTGTTTGTCGCAAAAAATATACATGCAATATAATAACTAAATAAATTTTTCATTGAAAATTTTAAATATATATTTTTAAATTGTATTTTTATATTTTTATAATGTTTATTAAAAATTTATATAAATTATTTAGGTAAAATTAAAATATATATATATACTATCGATAATAATTTTTTTATAAAGTATTATTCTAAACGAGTTGTTTTTTTAATTTTAATTGCTTCTCTTTCACTGTCATAATTTCCATGAGTTCCATCTGAATCATCTGCCCATTTTTGTACTTTTCCTGATCCAAATATACCATAAACAATACCTCCAGTTATAGAAATAATTCCTCCAATTATAAATATGATTGTCCAATCTCCAATAATTTCCTAAAACATCATTAGAATATATAGTAGAATTTTATTTATATATTTTTAAATACCTAATGGCTTTTTTTTAAATACCGGATTTTTTACAACATAGCCAGTTAAAATTGGACTTATTATTCCAGGGATTGTTGCAATTGTATGAGATATTCCAAATAAAACACTGGCATGTTGTGGTGCAATGTCCAAATAATTTACAGTTAAATTTACTGACATAAAAGCACCAACACTTATTCCAATTGTCAAATAAATAATCATGAGAATACTCGAGTTTACATAACCACCTGATATTACAAATATTGCTTGTACAAAAAAAGCACTGCAAATAAATATTTTTCTCACCTGAAAAATTATAAAATAATATTTAATAGCTGTAATATTGTATTGTATAAAAATTATTTACCATTGTTGTGGTGAGATGATTATTTGAAATTAACCAATCAGCTAAATGTCCAGAAAATATAGTAACAATCATCAGAAAAAAATAAGGAATTGCCAATTGTACCCCAGTTATACTAATATCATTATGAAAAGCATCTGAAAAAAATGATAATTAACTAAAAAAATCTGTTAAATAGATAAATATTTTTCTAAATTTATTCAATTTAGATAAAAAATTGATAATAAAAAATTTTTTTACGAGATAAAAGTGTTGGTAATTGAGTCATTATTGCTTGATATCCCCAACTTTCACAAAAATGAGCAATAATTAATGCCCAATATGGTGGAGACGTGAGTATTGCTTTCCAAGGATGTGATATTTTCTGCAAGAAAGAAATAAATTTGATAAACAATTTAGTCAATAAAACAATGATTAAATAAATATTTTAATACATACTTTTTTTTTATTATCATTATCAAGTGATTGTTTGATGTAATCAAGCTCTGATGAAGTTATTTTTGAATCATCTTCTGGTTTATCTTGGACAATGGACCACCAAAAAGTTGACCAAACAATACCAAATAATCCAAATATATAAAATATCCATTGCCAATTTAAGTAGCTAGCAATTAAACCAGCAATTGGCATTCCAATTACAGCTCCAGTTGGACTTCCAGAAAGTGTGAGACTAGTTAATCTTGTTCTTTCAAGTTTTGGTGACCAATTTGCCAAGATTGTATGAATTGCAGGATAAGCCATGCCCTTTTATTTATTTAATTCATGTAACATTATAAAGTATGATCAATTTTTTGTTATTTTAATTTAAATATTTACCAAAAAAAAACCCATTGTTATTCGTAGAGTTATGAGAAGATAAACACTACATTCTGCTGCCAGTGGAGTTAAAATTGTCAACAATGAAGCAGCTGTTATTCCAAATCCAATAATTTTTTTACCACCAATTATAGCACTCATCCAACCGCCTAAAATTTGATTACAAGTGTATCCATAATAAAATGAACTTAAAATGTAACCTTGAATTTTAAAATCCCACTTGAATCCACCATTTTTTGGCTGCAATTATTATTTAAAATAATTTATTTTTACATGATTTTAATGAGGAATTAATTAGGTGTTAATAAGTATTTAAAAAAAAAAAAAAAATTACATCATTTATTGAGGAGTTCATTTGGACAATTGCGATGTTGAGATTCATTCGAAAAATATAAGATGAAAAAAAAGAAAAAAATAATAATATTCCAATAATGTAACGACGTTTTTTCCAAAATTTCCAGTCAAGATTATCATCCTTTAAAACTTGTGTGTTTTTTTCTTCATTTTCAACACTAAAAATTGTAAATTATTCGAGTGAAATATGTAATTAAAATTTTTTTGTTTATTTATTTATTAGATTTTTATATTGTACCAGTTTCTCAGAGCCATTTTTTCTCGAAAGTTCGATGGAATTTCTATTTCTTTCATCATGTTGATAAACGTTTTGTGTAAAGTAATTTGTTAAACTAAAAATATTTCGTGTGTGTCAAAGACCATTAAATATATTGATGTCAACAAAGTGATCAACGATTTATATAATGTAACTATTTTTGTTGCTTTTAGTTTTTTTTTTTTTACTGATTAATCGACAACACATTAAATATCTCGCCTATAAATAATGATAGATATTTTTTTTTTCTGTAAATTCGACATCAATACAAAAATAAAAAATAATAGAAATAAAAAAAAATCATTAGTAAAGAGTTATAAAAATAAAATATCAAGGATAAAAAAAATTTAAAGGAACAGAAAAAAACCAAGAAAATATTTGGTCAATTGGAATTTTTATTTAAATATTTTTTTAAAATATAATTTCATTTTTTTATTTAATTTTAACAAGTATAATTTTAGCTATATAAATATCGAGATAAAATTTATTTTAAATTAGTTTTTTTTTTTAAATAAAAAACCAAGGTTAAATTGTATTATTAATCATCATCTTTTGTCGTCTTTTGAATTGCTTCGATTGTCAAGCCATCATTTATTTCACGTTCATCTGTATCACCTGCCCATTTTTGTAGTTTTCCTGATCCAAAAATAAAATAAACCATGCCTCCAATTACAGCAAGAGCACCGGTAATCATAAATATAATCCTCCATTCTTTAAGACGTGACTAGAATTTTACAAAATCACACAAAAACTTAAAAAAATTATTCAAAAATATATATTCAAAAGTATATTATTACCATATCTTGGACAATAAAGGCAACCAATAATGAACTTATTATTCCAGAAGACATTGCAATTGTGTTACTTATTCCCAATAAAATACTTGCATGTTGTGGTGCAATGTCCAACAAATTAGCTATAAAATTTGTACATATAAAACCATCAAGACTTATTGCAATTGTTATAAAAATTAACATGGAAATATTTGAAGTTGAAAAACCAGCACAATTAATGAATACTGAGTGCATCAATGAAGCACTGCAAATAAATATTTTTCGTACCTATGCAAAGAAAAAAAAATTATATCTTTTCATTTAAAATGAATATCAAAAAAAAAAATTATTTACCATTATTGTTGGGAAATAATTATTTGAAATTAGATAATCTGATAGATTTCCAGAAAATATAACAAAAATTGTCATACCCAGAGGTGGAAGTGCTATTTGAAAGCCAGTTTTACCAACATCATTATGAAAAAGATCTAAAAAAAATTATCATTTATAAATTATATCAAACTAAATTAATATTTATTATTTAAAGAATAATGTTTAAAAATAATTTACTATTTGAAATTTCAGGATATTGAATTATCATTGTTTGAAATCCCCAATTTTCACAAAAATGAACAACAATTATAGCCCAAAATGCTGAAGATGTTAGCATTGCTTTCCAAGGATAAATAATTTTCTGTAATGGAAAAGAAAATAACAAGTAGTTGTTGAAAAAATTACAATTTATAGTTTGAAAGTATTTTTTTGAAAAAAATCCAACTTTGTTCTCATCAATAATATCGATTGATTGTTTTATATAATTAAGCTCTGATATTGTTATTCTGGAATCATTTTCTGGTTTATCTTCGACAATTGACCACCACAAGACTGACCAAATTATTCCAATAATTCCGAATATATAAAATATCCATTGCCAATTGCAATAGCTGGCAATAACACCAGTCATTGGCATTCCAATGAAACTTCCACTTATTGTTCCTGCAAATGTCAAACTTGTCAATTTTGATCTTTCTAATTTTGGTGCCCAATTTGTCCACATTGCATGAGTTGAAGGATACGCCATGCCCTTGAATTATACGGTAGTAAAAAAAAAAAATTATCAATAACCAATTGTTGAGTATTTATTTATTTTTTTTTTTGAAATGTATACCAAAAAAATTCCAATGGCAATTCGTAATACAATGAGCAAATAAACATTCAATCTTGCTGCTAATGGAGTTAAAATTGTTAACAATGTTGCAATTGTTATTCCACATCCAATAACTTTTTTACTACCAATTTTAGTACTCAACCAACCACCTAAAATTTGACAGCAAATGTATCCACAATAAAATGAACCCTTAATGTATCCTTTGGTTTTTGAATCCCACTTGAATTCACCATGTTTTTCTGTCTGAAATTATAATATTTTTTTGAATTATTTCTGTTATTTAAATGAATTTTTGCTATGTATATATATGTAGAATTGATAATTAATAAATATTTTAATGTTCTTACGTTATTTGTTGGACTCATCTCAACAAGAGCAATGTTAATATTTACACGATAAGCAGCAGCTACAAAGAAACCAAAAAAAGTCAATGCACCAATAATGTAACGACGTTTTTTCCAGAATTTCCAGCCGAGGTTGTCATCTTTTAAAATTTTTGTAATTGTTTCTTCATCACTAAAAATTATAAATCAATCAATTTTTATTTATATATATATAATTTATTTAAATGATTGATTCATTTTTTTTTATACAAATTTTTTGGAGTATTCTGTCCTGAAAGATCCACTGAAACTTTAATTTTGTTTGTCATTTTAGTGTGTACTGTGTGAGGTAACTTTTAGGACTGAAAAAAATAAATAAGAAATATAAATTTGAGTGTTTTTTAATGATACAAAATTTATTTACAGGTTTATATATATATTTTTATTTTTATTTTGACAAGATAATAAAATAGAATAATAAACATATTATTGAAAAAACAAAAAAATTTCTGTAAATGGATATTGTTTTTTAATGATTTGAAATCTATTTACAGAATTATTTGTATTTTTGTTTTTTATTTTTATTAAAAAGTAAATATTTATAAAAAAATACATTGTGTTGATAATCAATGTTGTTGAAACGTTTTTTATTAGTTATAATTTCTAATTTATGAATTTTTTAATATGATTTTTTTTTTTTTTTTTTTATGATTCTATAAAAGTCGAATATTGACACTCTTCACAGCCCCTGAAAATAAAACTAAGTGAAAATAAATTTTAAAAATCTTAGGATAGTTATATTTAGATGTTGTTTAAATACTAGAAGCATAATTTCATGAAAATTCGAATTAAAAATATTTTTTTTTTCAAAGCATATGAACTGTAGCGAAAAATGTGAAAAATATAAAATTGAAAAAAAAATTAAAAATATTTGAAATTAAATTTAAAAACTTTTACGACAATAATATTCATGCATTGTTTAAATAATTAAAACATAATAACATATTCTAGAAAATTTTTTAAAAGAAAAAAAAAAAAATAAATAAAACCTTTATTTTCTTTATTAAATTTGCCAAATAAATAATTAAATTTCAATTTTAAAAATTTATTTCTTATTTTCATCTTGAAAAAATATCATTATCAATTTATTCTTATCTTCGAAATATTAAAGTAAATGTTAGATTATTTTATTATTATTATTTATAAACATTATAATATTTTATAAATAAATAACAACAAATATTTATAAATAAATAAATGAAAAAAAAATAATAATAATTCATGATTTTTTAAATTATTCTATGTTTGATTATACGAGGAAAGAATAATTTAAAAAATATAGATAAATAATTGTAGGCAAAAAATAAAAACTTAACTAGTTATCAAGTAACCTCTACCTCATTTAAATTATTTTCCATAATTGTTTTTCCTCATTATAAATTACGCATAGCGTTGATAAGAAAAAAATATTTACCTATAAATACAAACTGATATATGACAATAGTATTAAATCACAAAACTTGGTGTCTCTATACTCACCAGAAAAAAAAACAAAATTGTAAGTCAATGACATTTTTTTATTCATCAAAAATGAACGTAAATTAATAACTTTACATTAATTGCATAAAAACAATAAATTTATAATAATATAACAAAAAACAAAATACAATTTAATTTTTAATTATTACTTATATTTTCTTTCAGCATGACAATGAAGTTAAAATTTTTGTTATCAATTTGTTTAACAATTGGCATAACACATGCTAATCGTATAAATATTATAAACAATTGTGAATTTACAATTTGGCCAGGTATACTTGGTAGTCCAAATTATGAAACACCAGAAAATGGTGGATTTAAATTGGATGCTGGTCAATCACGTGAAATAACAACTCAAGAACAATGGTCTGGTAGAATGTGGGCAAGAACTGGTTGTGATGAATCAGGACATTGTGTTACTGGTGATTGTGGTAATAAAATTGAATGTGCTGGTGCTGGTGGTGTACCACCAGTAACACTTGGTGAGTGGACATTTGATGATCCAAATGTACCAGGTGCTGATTTTTATGATGTATCATTAGTTGATGGTTTTAATTTACCAATGAGAATAACACCCACTGGTGGCAATGAGCCAAATGGAGGTGGTCCATATGATTGTACATCAACTGGTTGTTCAGTTAATATTAATGACAATTGTCCAGGAGACTTACAACAAAAAGATGGTGATGCAACAGTTGCATGTAAAAGTGCATGTGAAGCATTTAATACTGATGAATATTGTTGTCGTGGTGCACATGATCAACCTGGAACATGTAAAAGTAGTGACTGGCCACAAGATTATCCAAAAATGTTTAAAGATCAATGTCCAGAAGCTTACAGCTATGCTTATGATGATAACAAAAGTACATTTACATGTAAACGTGCACCATCACCAAGTTATGATGTTACATTCTGCCCTTAAATTATGTAATTAAATTCAAAACTATATATTATTCTAAAAATGGAAAATTACAACTTTAATTTGAATATATTAATTTGTAAATTGATAAAAAAATTATATATTGAAATATAAAAATAATATTTTTTTCAAAGCCTTTATTATTGTTTGTTGCATTTATAAATAAATTATAATTATTGTATTAGAATAAAAATAAAAAAAGTATAAAAAATATCTATTTATAAATTGCTATCTTGTTATGAATTATTATTAAATTATTTTCCAAACACTTTACATAATAATTTAATAAGGAAAATTACAATGATAATAATTATAATGAGGAAAATAATATGCAGCTGATGTTTCAATGATAGCAAATTATTGATGAACTGGGAAAATCTAAATTGACATATATGTGATGATAACGTCATGTTGATAATATTGGAGATGGATTGAGTAACAAGATGCAGTATTTATACGACAGTTGATCATGCACAGACTACATTTATCTTTGAACCGCAACACGTTATAACGAGATCATCAGAAGTATAATTAATATAAATTTAATTTTTAATTTTATATTTTATCAATTGTTATAATATATACAAATAAAATATTATTATTTATAGATTACGATGGAGTTTAAAATTTTATTATCGTTTTTGTTGATGATTGGTGGATCATTTGGTAATCAACTTAAATTATACAATAACTGTCCATTCACCGTGTGGCCAGGTATTCAAGGTAATCCAGGAAAGGCTCATCTTGAAGGCGGTGGTTTCCAATTGGCACAACGTGGAACAAAAATTCTTAATACACCTGGTGATTGGGCCGGAAGAATATGGGCAAGAACAAAATGTGATGGATCAGGAAGATGCGAAACTGGTGACTGTGGCAATAAAATACAATGTAATGGTGCTGGTGGTGTACCACCAGTGTCACTAGCTGAGGTGACTTTGAAAGGTTGGGGTGGACTTGATTATTATGATATTTCTTTGGTTGATGGTTATAATTTACCAATTAAAATGGAACCAACTAGTGGATTTGTTTATGCAAATACTGGTAAATATGATTGTAAAAGAGCTGGTTGTAATGCTGATTTAAATGCAAGGTGTCCAAATGAATTGGCAATTAAACGAAATGGCTGGACTGTTGCTTGTAAAAGTGCTTGTGCAGCTTTTAATACTGATAATTACTGTTGTCGTGGTGCTCATAATACTCCAAAAACATGTAAAAGTTCCAATTGGCCAACCAATTATCCAGCAATATTTAAATCAGCTTGTCCAGACGCCTACAGCTATGCGTATGATGACACAACTAGTACATTTACTTGTCGTGGAAGTCCACAAACCAATTATGATATTGTTTTTTGTCCATAAAAATATGATCAATTTAATTTTTGGAAATTTAAATGACTTTTTAATTGGAAAACTTTTTTTTTTGAAATTATAAATTTATATAACTTTTTTTTTTGTTAAACAAGATAAAAAATTAATAAAAAAAATTATGTTATATATGGAAGAAATATTTATTGATTACTCAATGACCTAGTCAATCAATTTTCATTTGTTATTTATTTTTATTACTAATAAATATACGTTTTAAAATAAAAATAGAATTTCATTATTTATAATTATAACGAAATAAACATTTGCTCATTTTTATTATTATTTTTTAATAAACAAATAGATAAAATTGTGATTTTTTTTTTTAACCGATTTGAATTTTATTTCAAAATCATTTTAGTTGACTGAAAACAAGACAGATGTCACTACCTACCGGCTACAAAGGTCTTGATGTCGCCACTTTTTCTCTCTTTTCTCTCTCTCTCATTTTCAGTATCATCTGTGTTGTGTTGTTGTTTGGTTTTTTTTTCTAACGTGTGTGAATTTGATGTTTTGACAAGCAACTCTATCTCGTTTATATTTTATTTTAAAAACTGTGCATGTTTGAAGTCATTATTAATTAATTAGCAAGAAAGAGTTTAATTTATAGGGTGATAATAATTGAGAATAATATATTCTAGTATATAATGTTCATCAAAATGGACGCCGAGTTAGTGAATTAAATAAATTACAAAAAAATAAGTGATGAAATAATATTTTTACTCCAATTTCATTATGATGAGAAGAAAAAAACTCCTTGGAATTATTAATCTACAAGCCAACTAATTGGTAAGTCAATTTATATTTCAACAATTAATTTATATTGTTTTAAAATTATTATAATAATAAAAAATAAAATAAAAAAAAAAAAAAAAAACACAAATCTGGCATATTGTAATCTCAATTTTGCATAGCTTTTCATTATCAATTTTTTCATTACGAAAGAGTTAATTAATTTTTTTTTTATTCTGATAAATATTCAAGGCTTTTTTATGTTAACAAAAAATATATATTTATCAACTTTTTTAATTAATAATATAAATATTAAAATTGCAATTTGAAGGATAATAAATTGGCGGGAAAATATTTAAAATTTTCAATTCTTATATAGTGTCAGTTTTTTTTTTAGAAAAAATATTTCCTTAAATTTAGACGTTTAGAATTTTTTAAAATTTATATTTTTATTTTATTAAATTTTTAAAGTAAAATAATGTTTATATATTTATGCAATTTTTTGTTTTTTTAATTGAATTTTAGTATAAATTAATAATTTTAAATTGTTGGGGAGAAATTGAATGCATAAATAATCAAACAGATAAATAAAAAAAAAAAATGAAGAACTAGATGAAAAAATAAATAAATAAATAAATGATAAATATATAAAGGAAGAATTAGATAAATAAATAAATAATTAGATAAATAAATAGATAAACTAATTGGCAAACAAATAATTAAACAAATAAAAAACAAACAACCATGAAATTTACAATCAACCATTTATTCACACAAATAATAGTAGATTTAGATATCAGTCGTCAATATATATGCATTATGACTTTAATTTGATTAAATTATATATAATTTTCATATATTATAATTTTACATTATCGAGTAGGACATACAATTGTTTAGCGCATTATTATCTTTTTTATTAATTTTCAAATCATTTGTCATATTTCCATATTTTTTTTTTACTATTTCATATTTCACAATTATTTATTTATTCATTTTTTTTTTTNACTTATTTAATTTCTAATTTAAAAAAAGAAAAAATTTGTAAATAAATTTTAAATTTTATTCCTAATTCAATTAATTATCTCAAATTTAATTTTAAAAAATAAAAATCAATTTTTTTTTTCTTTTATTTTGCAAGTATAAGTAAATTATTTTTCAACTAAATCAATCCTTTTTTTTTTTTTCATGTAAAAATTAATTATCAAATAAAAACATTCATACACATTTAAATAAAAAATAAAAACCATTCTTATTATTTTTTTTTTTCTTTTTTCAATCAAATAAAAAAAATTAACGTTTACATTTTTACCTGGTTTTTTTTCTTATTTTCATTTTATATATAAATTAAAAATAATACATTTTTTTTTGCTTTCTTCTTTTTTTTCTTTCTCATATTCTTTTTTTTTATTTTTAATGCATTTTATGAAATCTGTATAAATGTATATATGTGATTTAATAATTTCTTGGTCCGCGAGTATCGACATATTTTATGTAAAAAAATTTTTACAATATTATTTCATTTCCATTCAATTATATTATGTAAAATATTTAAATGTCAGATTATTAATCACACATTTATTTAAATGATTAACATCATTAAAACCAATACAATTACAATAAAAAATAAAAAATAAAAAAAAATCATAAGAATAAAATACATTAATCATATCAAAATAATTTTTTTATAATTTTTTTTTTTAACTTTATCGTGTTATCATGAATTTCTATTGATAAATTATGATTTGATAAAATAATCGAAACTCCGGAATAGTATATCAAGACTAGTGAAAGGCAAATTAATCAATATACAAATAAAATGAGAAAAAAAAATTAAAAAAAAAAATAATATTATGTAAGAAAAAACAATGTAGAAGAAATTGAAATATATAAATACTGATTTTGGAATGTTATTTCGATCACCCGCGATCGTTAATTTATTTTTAAAAAAATAAAAATAATCATCATCAGTATCATCGTCATTATTATCTAGAGAATCTATTGTTGAGAATTTAATTATAAAAAAAAAAAAAAATCTCGCTCAGCGTTAAAACGTGTAAAATAATAAATAAATACTAAACGTAAATACAAACATCATCTGGCTTATACTCCATGTGAATTCGTTTTTTCTTTTTTTTTTTATTTGCATTCTTTCATTCATTAATTTCCATTAATTTAATCCTTGTTCTTGCTAATCATACCGTCAATAATAACAACAATAATACAATAATATTATCAGCTATCTAATATAAAATTAAGCATAATAATTAATAATACATTTAAAAAAAAAAAAAACATTAACAATATTGTAATACTCGAAAAAACGTAATTTAAAAATTATTAAAAAATTTTTTTTTAATTTGTCATTTGCACTATTTTTTAATTAAAATAAAAAATATTGTAAAAAAAAATTTACTGATGAATTTTTTTTATTAATTAAAAAATATAATTAATTTGTTTAATTTTTTATTAAAATTTTTTTTATAAATTTTATTAATTGTATGGTAATTTTTTTTAAACTCTATTATTTCATACTGATTTTTCATGTCCAAAATGTCAAGCTTTTTTCGAATTAAATATTTTTTTAATTTTTTTTTTTTCGCAAATAATTATTAATTAGTGCATATGACGTGTCTTTTTTTGTAAAATTTATTTTTTTGTGTAAATATTTAAAACCAATTTCTTAATTATTATTTTAAATGTTATAATTATTTTTTTTGTTTTCTGTTATTTTCATTTTTAAATTCTTAATCATTGTATTTTTTTATTATTTTTTTTTTTTTTTTAATGTTTATTTTACGTATTAAACGCACATGCGTTTTTTTTTTTTAACGCACTGTTATATTTTGTCGACTAGAATTTGTAATGTATGGCCCTCGATACCGCAATCGTTTAAGTCCACCAGTAACACGATTGACACAAAATACTATCGTTAATTCGAATAATAAAAATGTACTTTTTCTTTGCGCCAAATTATCCAGAAACTAAAAATAATAACTGATTTTTTGTCACAAAAATTTAAAATTTGTACTTGAAAAATATTCAATTATACATGAAAATACTTTTTTTTATTTTTTGATAATTAATTTATGATTATTTGATTCGAAATTTTAATTAATTATGATGCAGTGAATTACGATAAATCTTTTGATCTCTCGTGAACCAGCGTATTTTAATTTTTTTAGTTTTTTATTTTTTAGTTTTTTTTTTTTTATTATTTTTTAGTTTTTTTTATTATTCTATTTTAACTATTTATTTATGTTGTGTATTTTTTAATTTTTTTTAAATTTTTGTATATTGTTGCTTTCATAAGTATCTTCTGTTTACTTGCGGCCGAGGTAGTCCGCCATTTCTCGGTATTTATCTTTCTCTTCATCGAGCAGCAGAACTTGAATGCAGCCATTAAAATATTTACTGCTAAAGCACTCTTGTCTATAAAAAAAAATAACACTAAATTAGCAATCTAACATTATCAAACTGAATTAACAAAACATAGAAAAATAGATTTTTTTCAAATGAAAAAAAAATTCATTTCTAAATTATTTTTATTTTTTAAATACAATAATATTTTTTTTTCTATTTAAAAATTTGTATATTAAATTAAGCAAGCAATTATTGTGTATTTTAAAAAAATATTATAATTACTTTTAAAATTTGAACAACCGTACATTAAATAGAAAAAAAAAATATTATTTTTATTTTTAAAATAAAACAATTTATTTCAATTTCAAATGAAAAAAAAATATATATTTAATATTTAAATCTGTAATATATTATTTCTAAATACATGTAATGTTAGTTATAGTTATTATAAAAGTAAATATTATATCATGCAATATTATTATCTATTAATAAAAAAAAAAATAATAATATTTGTTATTTTTGTTATTTATCAGCATCAGGTTAGTAAATTGTATTTTCCCACTGAAATTAATCATTATTAGTTTTAAATAAAATTACCATATGTCATGCTTGATTAATAATTAAAAAAAAAAAACACATATGAACATAAAATAATATATGCATAATTATTTATCAAGCATAAATATACATGATAAATAAAAATTAACTATTATATTAATCAATAATACGTTGGTTAATTATTTATCAAGTCATACAGTGCATATACCAAGTGTTAGTATTTTTTTAATTATTAGCTTTATATCATTTATTGTCTATAATAAATAATATAATAAATAAATATGATTTTATTGAGCAGGAAATTACCTAAAGTACTGATTAAGTGTCAAGCCCCGTCTGGTGGGTATTTTGACGTTACATAAATCGTCGAAAAATAAATAAATAATATTAATATATAAATATAACTACATGATTGTTTAAATAAATTAATAAATCAATAAATTACTTTAATGTTAATAAATAAAAAAATTAATTATTGTTAGTTGTTATTTAGTTATGTTTTTTTTTGTTAATTCAAAAAATGAGTAAAAATTTTTGACTTTTTTTTCGATTGGTTATGAGATAAAATTATAATAATTAGTTTTGAGTGTTAATTTGGATATGAGTGATGTTATTTGGATTAAATTATTAAAAAAATTATGAATTTAAATCATAAAATCATACGAAATGATAATAAAGCTGACCTAAACCGAAGGTTCAGCACCATGAAGTTGTTTAATCCAAGTTTGTATTTGTTCCAATTCATCATGAAGCAATAGTACGTCCAAACATCCTTTGAAGTAGTCTGATGTAAAGCAGTTTTTTCTGAAATTATTTATATACATATTTTTTTTGTTTTACTATATACTTTTTTATAACTAATAATTCTTATATCCTCATAATAAAATTTCAAATAATATTTTTAAAAAATATCAAAAATAAAATTCCATTTTTTACATGAATTTAAAAATTAAGAAATTTTTTCTTCATTCCACGTCTTTTCGCATAATAAAAAGAAAATTTATTTAATTTTCTTATCAATCTAAAAAAAAAACAGTTAATTATTAAATTAATTTATCAAAAAAAAAAAAAAAACCTAAAGACTAAAACAGAGTTAAAAGATTTTTTTTTTTTTTGTAAATCTATTTACATATTTATTTTTCTTTCTTCTCTTGAGTAATGGAGAAAAAAAAAATATAATAAAATGACCTCGTTTAAATTTATGAATCAATGACAGAGAGAAAGAAAATATAATTAAAAAAAAAAAAAAACATTTAGATAAAAAAATGAGTCGATCAGACGATTGTGTACAATCAATTGTCAGATGTCTATACTTGGCATTAAAATTGAATCACAATAAACATTTTTTTTATCTACTTTAAAAAAAAAAAAACAGTTAAAGTTGGCCAGGTAATAACGGATGTGCGTTGGCACTGAATGACCAGTTGGATTTTATTTAATCTATTTATAGAAGAGAAATCACATTTAATTTTTATTCGCGTGCCGGCCAACGACCAATGTATATACAAACACATATTTAAACTCTTGTACAAGGTACATATATTCAAACACATAATAGATAAAAACATTTGAAAATCATATGTGCACGTTCAATGTTCAACAAGTCTCAATAATGTGTCAATATATTCACACAATAATATTTCATACATTTTTAAAATATATATAAATATAAAATTACACTGCAAAAATAATTTACTCTTAATATTTTTAAAATAATATCAAACAATAAAATAGCAGGTGAATTTTTATAATAATTATATATTAAATTAATTTATAAATATGTTGATATATAATAAATTAAACAAACCTGCATAATGTATGAAGCTGTGGTTCTCTAAATAGATTATAACAATCTTCACAAATTCTATCAAGTCTTGCAAATATACTTTTGTCATAAACTCCTTTACATTGTAATTGTGAAAATGAACGTTTTCCCATTGAATGTCCATATAATGGACCAGCATCAGTAAATCCAATACATGATGATATCAATAAAAGCGTTACAGACCATGCTAGTACTGATAATAATAGTGTTGATGATGAAAATCTATTTAATGATAATGATGATATAAATAATGTTGATCTTGATGATGATCTTGATGTTGATGGTGATGTTGATGTTGATGGCAATGTTGTTGATGTTGTTCTATTTGATAATACACGTGTACGTATATTTGATTTTTCAATATTATCTATTTTTGTAAGGCACAAATTTGAGCCATAATTTGTTGGTGATTTTTTCAATTGACGTTGATGCATCATCTGTAACAAAAATATAAAATATTTTATTATACATTGAAATTGTTTAAATTATGACTAACTGATGACCAATTTTTTTTTAACATCCTGAACGAAAAAATTTCCGGTTAAAATTTACAAATAAATGTATCCGTGTTAAAAAAATATCCTGGATAGATAAAAAATTAAAATTTTGTAAAAATATATAGAATTATAAATTATAATTAATTAGTTTTTTTATAATTTATAAATTATAAATTATAAATAAATTATGATAATTATTTTGTTGATAATGTATCAATATATAAATAAAATAAATTTTTTTTTTTTGAATAATAATAATTAGGGCTAATACAATAATTAATTATTATTCTAAAAATATTTATTTGTAAAATTATATTCAATAAAGTTAGTGAACAAGGTTGTTTTATATGTATAGTAATTAAAATTTTTTGTGTAGTTGGAATTTACCTTAAATAAGTCTCTGTGACTCTCAGTGAATCTATGTCTTGTTTTGGAAAAAATATTATTAGGATAGATTCTACAGTGATGGTGATTATAGTATTACCTTATTCAGAGTTGTTTATTTGGTGTGACAATTTAGCCTGGGGGTATAGAAACTTCAAAATATTGTGACTTGTTTTTTTAGTTATAGATAACATTGATAATAGCAGTTATTTTTGGTTATTTAAAAAAACATTGATGAGAGTTTTTAGGTCATCTTAAATGTGTTTTTTTTAAATTATTTAAATATAAATAATATTATTCAGTAGATATACAACATAGTTTATTTAAAATTTATAATAATTATTTTGTTGATAATATAGAAAATAAAAAAAATATTTAAATTATAATGATAATAACATTGAGACATTGCAACACAATGACTTGATAATTTATTAATGTTCATTGTCACGTATTATATATAATGTAAAATAAATTTTTTTTGTAAATTGAAAACTCATGGAGAATAGTTGTGTCTGTTGAAAATTGTATATTCAAGGGTGAAAAATAATTTACCTTTCAAACTTTCTACTTCATTGTAAATCGTTGTTAATTTTAAATTTTAATTTTTTTGGGAAAAGTTGAAGGAATAAAAGAAAATATAAATTACTTTCTGTTTTTTTTCTTCTAAATATCCAACAGATGTGTCAATTTTCAGATGCAATTTTTTTTTTTTTTTGTAGAAATTGAATAATTTGTATTGAAAAACGATTGATTTTATTCTATTTTTCATCTTCTCTTTTATACTTTTCAACACGTGTCTATTTTGACACCTCGGGGTGTCAAAACATTTTTTCTTCTATAGAAAATATAATGGAAAACAAGAGATTTTGTGGCATGTTATATCACTGATTCTAACACCTGTCGCAAAATGTATTCCTTTTATTATATTTCGTAATGAATAGACCGTAGAAAATTGAGTTTTCAACACCAAATTTTCCGGCAGCAGGTCTCCAATTTTACTAGAGTTTTTTGGCTATTTTTGTTTTGTAATGCAACACATGTTTTCATTTAAGAAAATAGGCAATTTCCATTCAATACATTTGTTTCATGCTATTGAATAAACTCAATTTTTTTTTCCCAACATTGACAGACAAATGACAAGAAAAAGAAACATTATCAATTGCCATTGACAATTTTAAACCATTGGGAAATTTTTATTACCATTTCAAATTTATAAAAAAATTTATTTGGGTTTTTCCCAACAGAAAAAATTTAAATACAATTCATTTCAAGAGAAAAAAAAAAACGAATGCATATTATACTGCAGCATGACACTTTATCACAAATAATTATTTCCATTGTCATGATTTTCTTTAAATTTTAAATAAAAAAAAAAATACTAATGTGACTGATTAATTTAACCGTATAAAATTTGTGTGTTTCAATATTTATTATACCTATTTAACAAACATATATTATTTAAAATTTTATTCTTGTTTTATATATAATTTATAAAAAAAAAAAAAAAAAAAAAAAAAAACAAGTTTAGTGACTTTTAAGACAATTTTTACGGCTCGTTAATAAATATATAAACACAAAAATAAAACGATATAGTGTGTATAGTCGACAAGAAAGCTGGTCCAGGCGGCACGTCTGTGTGAATGGACCACACGCAGAATCAGGTGAAGCTTGAAGAGCAGGGTGGGTGGGGTAGCGGCAAAAACTCACCTGTAAAAACATCTTCAACGAACAACTTCATTAACCTATCTGTCCTCCCTCTCTTTATATTTTTTATTTTAATCGTGATTATATCCAACTCTGTCAGTCTCTATCATTCTCGTGTTTTAAATTTAATTTTTTCATTTCTTTTTTTGTATCCTTTCTCACTGACCATTCTTTTATTTTTTATTTATTTTTTTCTTTCATTATCTTTTTCATCCTCTTATCGCTCATATTTATATTCTATTTTTATACATATAGCTTTTTTCTTCATTTTATTTTTTAAATACCAAAAAAAAAATGATCAAATTTATGATTTTTTTTTATCATCTTGATTTTTTTCACCTGATTTTTTTTTTTTT
>MKYW01000044.1:1128572-1140236 GCA_015776835.1 Aphidius ervi
TTTTTTTTTTAAATTTTTTATTTCTCAGCTTAAATACATATATACACATGCACAAATCCAATCGAAAGATCTGGACAACGTCAAATCTAACGCAATTTTTTATATTTATTCTCTTGAGATTTATTACGTTTTTTTATTGTAAGTGCGGTTTATTTTATTTTTTTACTGGCAAAATTGTTGCACATTTTCCAAGTATTGTAATACAATTTATTGCAACTTTTGTGTGTATTAAAATTGAACTTATCAAAAGTAAAAATATTTATCTGTTTTGTTGGGAAAATTCTTCCAATAAAATTAATCAAAAACCAAAAAATTGCCAAAGAAATATTTCAGCCAGAGATGTATTTTAACTAATGATGCCAACTTCCGGCTGATAATTATCAAATTTGTCGAGAATATAAAAAATAAAAATTCATAAATCATTTCGAGTAAACTATTTTTATTACTATTATATTTACTTACTCAATTTTTACTCGTAAAAATTAAAAAAAAAATATATATATAAACACTATAAATTAGCTCTAAAAATAGAAGCTACTTTTAATTTTTATTTATCGTCTTTTTAATTATCATAAAATCTTTTACTTTTTTTTTCATTTTATCTGTCTATTTGCTTCTTTAATATCAGACTATAAAACAAATAAAAATTGACATTTTTGCACGTGCTATATATTTTAATATCGCAATGATTAATCAACAGGTGTTTTAATAAATTTTAACACCCATAAAAATATCAATAAAAACAGTTAAAAAAAATAAAAAAAAATTACATATTATTTATAAATATCCAAGTAACCTTGATTATAAATAAAATATCTTGAATTTTAAACCTTCAAATAACTACCAAAAATAAACAACATAAATATTTGAAAAATAAGAAAAAAAAAAACTTAAAAAAAAAATGAAAAATATAATACTCAATATAATTGAATTAAATAAAGTTAAAAAAAAAAATAAAAAATATATAATATAAAATAAAGACATTTGAAGGCAAACAAGCAACTTAGTCCTCCATATATCTATATACTCTCTCCTTCAACTTAAAAACACATTCTATCTCATAGCCTTCTGGTTTTTTTTTCGCATCTCATGGCAGAAATTCAACGGCATCGAACTAAACTAGTGTGATACCACACACGCATCCACGAAGTCAACGAACCCTCCTTCTCCTCTTCCTCCCCCTCCCTATTCTCACCATATATATTTATATTTTTTTTTATTTTTATTTATTATTATTTATTTATTTTTATTCATTCTGTAGACACGATGAGATATGTCTGATGTTGATTCAACTTGGATTCAAAATTTAATTTATATATATATGTATTATAACATTGACGAGGTCGTGAACATGAATTCATATTAAATATATATATAAAACAAAAATATATACATGTATAATCAACAAAACAGTGGCAAGCATTGTATTTAAAAAAAAAAAAAAAAAAAAANAAAAAAATGATTTTTAAATCATACTTTATTTACTTAATTTATTTTTATTTATAAAAAAACGAAAAAAGAAAAATTAAATGAGCAATTTTATAGGTTGTATATTTATATCAAGGGGCATGTGAAAATTCAAAGATACACTTGTTGAATTTATGTATCACATGTGGGTATTGCAATGTAGGACAAATCCAAGAAAATATTTTGATTAATTTTTTTAAATATTTGTTTAATGAATTTTTTATAATTGAAAAAATTATTTAATAAATAGTATAGATATTTTTTTTTGGTAGATAAATATGGTAGGTTTATGTTTGATAAAGTATTTATAGATGAAAAAATTTTATTAGCAACGTGGATACCGCGAGTTGTTACAAGTAGTGGGGGTCAATATTATGGCAGACAGCTTGGCGTCCTACACAGTTTGTACTATATGTTTAATATATATATGCTAACATGTATTTGCATAGTCATTGCCATTGAATTAATATATTATTTATTTTTATTAATTTTATATTTAACAATAATTATTATTAAATACATTTATAAACTTCCTGTTTTATATTATTTTAATTTGATATGATTTTTGTTTATTTTTTTTTTGTTAATGGTTATTGGAGATGATGATTAGAAAAGTTTTAATAATAGTGTTTTAATAATCATGTTGATTTTTAATTTATTTATCGGAGAAGTATTGTATTTATATTGATATAGCAACTAAAATATTTTAATTGACATATTGATTTTGGTTAACTATTCATTGAACCTAGTTATCAAAAAGATGTTTTTTTTTTTTCTTTCTTTTATTAATCATTCAGCTGGCTGTGTTTGTGAATCAAGATATGACGAAAGATTTGAAGAAAAAAAAACCTTGACACATGTAACACTAGATTAAATGAATTTTTAATATTTCAAGTTGTGAGGAATTTTTTTTTTTTTCTTTTAATTTTATCTACTTGTGTGAGGAAATTATAGATTTTTTTTAATAGTTGTAATAATTTGACAGTGACGCACAAAAAGAAATAAATTATTTTTTACATCCATAACATAAAAAAAAATATCTATTTCATAAAATTTATTTTTAGAACAAGTTGTAACGTTTTTTTATAGTATTTTTTTTAAATTGGTCATTGATCCTCGGTCAAGTGTATCTAAAAATAAACTTTTATAGGCAAATTTGAGAAAAATATATTAAATTTTATGTCATACAGTTGAGTAGACAAGGTTACATGGCACAAAAATCAAAAAAAAAAAGTCACATATTGTGTCTTAAAAATAGAAAAAAAATATATATATTACTGAGATGAGACACAGGTGGTAAAACCACCCTATATTCAAATAAAATAGAGAGAGAAAGTCAAATCTATTTGCATATTAACAAAATCTAAATATTTTTTTTTTTTTTTTATTATATATTTATTTATTTTTTTAAGATTTATTGTTTTGTTTTTTTTTTCATTGCAAGTGGTTTTATTTTATTTCAAAGTTGTTGCACAGTTTGTGAGTATTATAATACATTTTATTATAAGTTTTATATGTGTGTGGATAAAAGTGTGCTTGTCCCACGGTCCAGGGCACGCGAGCCGGCTAAAAAGAAAGGCACCGTTCACCGAGCAAATATAACGGAGACAAGCACTTTTTGATCTCTCTGTTAATATCAGTTTTTTATTTTTTTTTTTTATCTCATTTATAATTGATTTATTTTTAATATTGTATAAGTTTATAATATATGTATACATGTATTTTCTCTTTATAAGATAAAAAAAAATAATATTATTTTCATTTTTTTTATTATAAAAAATTGGGTTCTTTTTTTTTTCTTTTATTTTCTACTGTATTAATTTGTCAAAAAAATATTAATGTCGTGTTAAGATCAAGTTGTGATGATTCAATAAATTTAAAATACTGTCGATATATATTTATGTGTACTAGTAAATTAAATCTCGATACGCGCCACATCTCCTGTCGACCTTATCAACAATATTCACGCGATATCATGTTACGATATTACGTTAAATTTTCTACTTTATGTTTTATGTTTTATGCGTGCATAATATTGATACAATAAAGAGAGGCCAACGACAATTTGATGCAACAACGTAAACACATCACTCTTTTTTTTTTTTTATATATAAAATAATTATTTAATTTTATTATCACTTTGGAAAATTATATATCCGGCGTGTAACAATTAAAATACATTGTATATTTGGTAAAATTTTATATTTGAATTTATTTCGATTTGACATGATAACCTATTTTTTTGTAAATTTATTTTTTAATCATATATATTTAGTGAGATTTTTAAATATGACAGTAGACGATAAAAAAAAAAAAATATATATAAAGACACCGCTAAATTAAAATTATGAAATAATTATGAAAAAAAAAGTCATGCGGTTTTTGACTAATTTAAAATTTAATTTATAAAAATTCGGTATATATAGTTTTATGATTTTATTTTTATAATTTCTAGCTGTGATATATTGGTTTATTTAAATTTTAACTGAGTTGTTATGCTGATTTTTGCAATAATAATTATACTATTAAATTAATTACTATATGGAAATGTTAATAAATTCTCGGAGTTTTAAAAATCATGACAAATTAAGTAAATAAATAAATAAAATAATTTGTCATTTTGTTGATGAAATAGTCTTAAAAAAATTCAAATTCATATAGAATAAAATTTATCAAAATTATCAACAAAATTTGTATAATGAAAATAAAATTTTTAAAAATTCTAAAATGCTCCAAATTTTATAAAAATTTAATAATTAAATTTATCAAACAAATAATATATTTTTTAATCAATTAAATGAATGACTAATTTTCCTCTAAAAATATACAAAAAAAAAAAAATTTATATTTTTCAATCTAATCGCTCATGATTGACCTATTTTTTTTTTTTTTTAAACGAAAAAATTGATATTAGTATTTTAATACCAACAACAACTTACTTTAAATGTCAGTCCTTTCCCTATTTTCAAGATTTAGCACTTGAAGCCTTGTTGCCGCAGATATTTAAAAAAAAAAATAATAAAACTATTAATTTGCTTTTTAACCACTTGCACTTAATGAAAAAATATAATAAATAATTTTCCACTTAAACAATTAAATATTTTGCAATAAAATATAATTTCTTGTAAAAAATTTGATATAAAAAAAATTGATTATTAAAAAAAAAAAAATAAATAAATNTCCCCACCATCCCTACTCTATCACAAGAGAGACTTGTAAGACCCCCCGCATCTTAACTCCCCATCGTCCAGCCTCTTTTTTTTTTTTTACTTTTGCACACTTATTTTTCATCTTTTATATATTTTATTTTTTTCCCATCTTTCTCTTCGTTTCCCTTTTCAATTTTTTTTTTTTTCTTTTCAAATTTTCCCCGATAGATATTTTCTAATTTTTTTATTTCAACTACTTGATATTTAATTTATAACTCGAGAAATCGTCTCACTTTTTTAAAAATTTTTTTTTTTTTTATCTTTACATTACTTTTAACTAGTTTCGTCATTTATTCTCGATTGTTCCTTTCTATGTACACATGCACGGTCAAAGATCATTGAAAAAAAAAAATATTTGATTTATAAAAAAAAGTTTTATGAAAAAAAAATTAAAATAAAAATAATGATAAAATTAAATTTTTCATGCAATTCAAAGTCACGGTTGCGTCAGAATAGTTATGGGTATTTTTAGATCATTGAAAAAAAATTAAAAATAAATATTTATATAAATTTTAATTTATAAAAAAATCAACATTCTTACATTTATTAATGATTTTTATTTATAATTACAAATATTATATATTTATTCAAGATGTATTCATTTATTATTTCAATGACAAGTGCAACGTACGTTTGATGAGTAAAATAATTTTTTAAATTTAATTTTATAAATTGAAAAAAATAAAAAATAATATTCTTCGATGGATAAGTATATAAGTTAAGAAGTTTGCACATCGATAAACCACTTTTCCTTTCGCATGTGACGTAAACCCATCAATCATCCAATCGAGACCCAGTTAAAACTTTATACTATATATTTTTTTTTTTTTATTTTACTACAAAATACTTGCAACTGCTAGCTACATTATTGCTCACTTAAAATTTAAAATAAAGAGTTAAAATTTAATAAAATGTTAAATTTAAAAAATCATTTAATTTACATGATTTTAAAATTTATATATATGATTTTTTTAACAATTTGGAATTTTTATTCTGACGAGTTAAAATGTACGAAACAATTCCATTGCATAATTTCCGCAATTTATAGACGGGATTTTGATGTTTGTTGATCATGAATCAGACGTTGTCGTGTCATAGAATACAAAAATATTTATATAATAATAAGTAGAATTAATTAAATACAATCTCATCAATGATAAATGTAAAATGATGGAAAATTATGTCATTTCTTGTTAACATATTAAAATAAATAAGAGCAAAATAAAAAAATAATTAATAATTCAAATAAATAAATAAATAAAAAATTCATTAAAGTATATTGATTTAATTTTATTTATACACACAATATTAATTATAAATAAATATATTGTTTACTTTTATTTAAATTAAAAATAAAAATAATTGTGTTTTATTGTATTTTTGTTGTAATTTAAAAATAATATATTGTTAACTTTGATTAAACGTATAATTATTTGTAATTTATATAAAGCAATTATTCTATTGTCAATGATATTATTTATTTATTTAAAAATAGATAATTAAAATGCGACAGTTTAAAAATAAATAAAAAATAGAGCCAAGTAGTGTTTGTTGAAGAAAAAAAATATATATATATAATCGTCTGATCTCCCACTTTAATAGACAAATGGTCCTATTTTCTATCGTACAATCTAACGGTGGAACACTTTTCTCGGAAATAAAATCAATATATATATTGAACTTTCCGCTTTATATACAATTCCATATAAGGCATAAACAATTCAACATAACTTTCAGTAAACTATTTTATATTTAACTATATTTCATTTAAAATATTTTCATATATATTTTTTTTATTTATTTAATTGTCTTTTTAAACTTTTACACAATTATTATTCATATTTATTTATTTATTCATTTATTTATTTATATAAACAATAAATTAAAAAAATAATTTAAAAACAATATGAAATTTCACTATTTAAATTCTGATATTTTCAAATTCAAATTTAATTTTTTATTTAAACCGTATACCTTTATTTTTTTTTTATTTATAATTTTATATATATACATATCTCTTGTTTGTTTTTTAGGTAATCAACTGGAAATATTAAGGAAGGTCAAGATATTTCATTGACAAAGATAAAAAAAAAAAAAAAAAAGAAACGAGCAGTCATCGTCCGGTAAATAAATAAAATCAGTTGTAAGTATGATTTTAGTATTATGATGATAATAATATGTGTGGGTGTCAGTGGGGTTTGATATTAATAAATAAATATCATGTATGTGTGTATTTTTTAATATTGTAAATAAGTCACATGGAGATGATGCTCACCTTGCGCAAAAATATGACGTCGTTCCGGCGTGAAACGAGAACGAAACGATGTGACATAGTCATACCTCTCATCTGCCTACTCATGTATGCCTTTGAATACTCAACAAGTATATATATATTCTGTCCAAGATATGATTAAAAAAAATTAATTTTATAATCACAATAACAACAATATAATCTCAAGTAAAAAAAAAATATTAATATTAATTTAAATTCTCTTTGAAAGTACAAAAAAAAAAAATAATTTTTTCAATTTTTTTTTTCTCACGTTCTTTAATAAATTCTTCAATGAAGTTATTATTTTTTTTTTTTAAATATATATTTTTTTTATCTATGGAGTTTGGTGAAACACAAAAAAAGCTTTTTTTTTTTATCAAAGCTTTTTAAATAATTTTTTAAAGTTTTTTTTTTTTAATTTTTTATCCACAGTTTATTGTTGATTAACCAATTTCACTTTCAAGACCAACATAGTATATTGTCAAATTTCCTAATTGACACATCACACTTAACTCCATTGCACACTAAAATTTTAATGATTATATTATTTTTTTTTTTTTGTTTTTGTATCTTTACTTGTGTTTGTTTTTTCAAAGAATTTTTATTGAAGCAATTAATTTGTTTGATCAATCGTCCTCGTGCATTGTTTCTCATTAACTTTATGAATTTATTTAATTACAACTTCCGGCACTATTATCTGACAATGTCAATATACAATTAACAATATAAATACAGTCAAAGTTTGATGATAAAAAAAAATATAACAACAAAATCACTCAATTTATTTCCCAAAAGAAAAATAAAAACAAAAATTATTTTTTTTCAATTATATAACAATAATTTAATATATCTAACAATAATTTATCTCCAGTGCTTTAATTTTAAATTAATAATTTAATTATTCAATAAATTAATTAAATTATTATTTTAAAATATTTCTTGAATAACTATTCGAAATTAAATTTTGATATAATTTTTTTTGTTCAAATTATTATTTCGATAGGTTATTTGGAAATAAATAAAAAATGTTAAATAAGCCCCCAAAGAACTATGTGGCAGCATGGACCTCTATGACCATGTGTATGTCTACATGTGTATTTAAATACTTTGATGACTTTAATGTTCGTATCCGTGCCAGTCGGCGTTGTGCATCAGTTAGCGCCGTTGTTTAATGTTATCAGTATGATTTTCTCACGCCGTGATTTCCGTCCTCTTCCAAGCTATACTCATCTCAATTTATACCAACCATCAAATCACCATCAACCACATTTTAAAACACACACACACACACAAATTACACACACTCTATAAAACTTCAACTTGACCATAAAGTTCCCCCTCAAAAAAAAAANAAAAAATTTTTTAATTTTAATTAATTATTCGCTTCACACAAATTTAATTTATCATACTTTTTAAACTTTGATATAATATAAATTCAAAAAAATATATGTATACTTTATTCAGTCTATACACATGTATACGTATAAAATAATCAAGAATGATAAAAATAATATTAAATTTTAATAATTATTATTATAAATAATAATAATAATATTATAACTTTATAATTTTGATGACACGGTAGGTTAAAGTTGTATCGTCGCGCAAAGCATACTGTCGAGGCTGACAGACACAAACCGTAACGCACTACTCTTCTTCTCGACATGATTGTATATTATGGCTATATGTTACATTACAAGTGAGTGACAAAGATGAGTAATTTATATATCTATATATTCAAGTGACCAAAGAAGAACAAGTGTGTGGTCAAATGACAGAACGAGATGCAAAATAATATACTTTTGTTTTTTAAACTTTTTACATATATATAAAGGAATTAAAAAATTTTTTTTACATATATATATATTACACAAGTGTATATGTAATTTAAATATAAATATATATATGTGCTTTCGCGTTAATATTTAATACTTTGATATGTATATAAAAAATTATTTAATAGTACAAGATAAATATCATCAAGTGAGACAGATAAAATAAAAAATTATTTTTTGTGTTATATAGTTTGTAATGAGAGTGAGATAAATTGATAAGGAGTGATAGAGATGTTTTATTATGATTATTATTAAGTGTGAGAAAGAGAGGTAGTTTGTGGGTGTATATATTGTCACTTAACACGGTTAAATAGAGACCCCTCGTGACTTTTACTCAGGAAAAATAATAATCATATAAAAAAATTTATTCATTTTTTTTTTTTTTNNNNTTTTTTTTTTTTTTTTTAAATTTTTTTTTTTATGTATACACTTGTGTGTGCTCTTGTGTTGTTTAAGTTTAAGTTGTAAATTATTATTTTTTTTATTTTAATTTATTCTTTTTTTTTTCTATATTCTTTTGGTATTATGTATTGTGTATATTGTGTACTGGAGTTGGTGCAGCATCTGTATGTTTAGCTGGATTATATGTACAATGTGGGTAACTGCCAATGCTTTTGTGACATCGGTCAATTTATATACACAGACCAATCATTAGTCTTCTTTTTTTAGTCCAAGGCTTGAGGTGTTATATATTATATTTTTTTAATACAATTATTTTTGATTTTTTAATTTGTTTTTCTTTTTTTTTTTAAGTATGAATGAATTTGTTTTGTCATTTATTTTTAGTAGTTTTTTTTGGGGATTTATTTGTTTCGAAATTATTTTTTTACTGATTAATGAGGTTTAGAAAATTATTATGTGAATTTAATTTAGAAGGGGGGGGGGGGGTTTTACTAGAAAAATAGAGAGATTTAAAATTAATTTTTTTTTAACCAGGTGGATTTTTTTATCTATCAATGGGTTAATTTAAAGTCAAATGAAAATTTGAAAATTTAATGTTTTAATTTGATTTTTTTTTTAATTATTTAAGAATGAATTTATTTTACAGTATTATTTTAATATTCTGTGGAGAATTTAATTTATCATGTCATATTTTACTTATGTAATTGGTGAGAATTTTTTAGTGAATGACTCTTTGATCCATTTAACGAATTTCAATTTAATTTACGAAAAATATAAATTAAAGATTAAAAGTTTTTAATACTTAGATGATTTTTAAATATAAATTGATCAATTTAAAACTATTAAAATATATAAAAATAATTTTTAACACACAGTTATTCGGTGATAAATTAATTTAACAAAAAAAAGCTCGGCTTGTTTGAAGAATAGAGTATTTTTATTAATCAAAATTTTGATGGTTTATTTATTTTGTATTCTAATTATATAAAAAAAAGAATATATAAATAAATAAATATTGATGTTTTTATTTCAATTAGTATACTAGTATTTAGGTCAATATATAAATTCGAAAAAAATTAATTTTAAATTATAATTCAAATAATAATTACTAAACAAATAATTTTTCAACAATTTCAATTGTATTTTTCAAAAATTATATTTATTATTTCATCTTTCAAAATGTAAATATTTATTTTTTTAAATTATTACAAATTAAATATTATCAATAATAAGTCTGACACTCAAAAAATAATTCGTCATGTCAATAAAATAATAAAAATATTTATTAATAATCATTAAAATGATATATATTATTTATTTAAATAATTAGCGAAATTTTAAAATGTTAATAACAACACGTGTATAAAATTTAAATATTGAAAAATAATTTGAATCCTAAAAAAGTAATTTAAATAATCAAATTAAAGATAATTTGTAGAAATAAAAAAAAAAAAAAAAAAAATTAAAGATATTGTTAAGATAAATAATAGTTGTATGAAATTTCACCATAATAATTTTATTTTTATATTTTAAAAATATACAAGTAAGTTTATAATATGAACTGAAACGAGAAGGTGGGCTATAAATAACCCGGCATCAGCCACCCTGAGAACGGAAAGTAGCTCGCCTTCGAGGTTCCGTAACGAATTCTCGGGATTGCTTGTATACGCAGTCTTCTGGCACACCGATAATCAACTTGCACATATGTACATAAACTCAAATACGACCTTTAATCATCCAACAATTCACGGTTATTTTTTATTTTATTTTTTTTTTCTTTTTCTTACATTTTTATATATATTTACATAAAAATATTTTTCGTAAATATCAAAAAAAAATATATATAAATTACTATATAATTTACGCGAATTATATTATATTGTCAAAATAAAAAAAATTATTTTCAATTTTATATTTGGTTTGAATTCTTTGTCAAAACTTCCGGATTATTATTATTTTTTTTTTTTAATTAAAATTACTCAATTTTGGAACGTTTATTCATTTTTAATAATAATTTTTTTTTTGGAAAGAAAAATTATTTAGAATGTTTAGTGATTCCTTATATAAAAAAGACAAACATCATCGGTCTTCCGGACATTTGATTGGTCATTGTTTTTATCTCACTTACTCTCATATGAATTTCTTTTTGTTTGCCTTTTTCTAATCAAATAAACAAAGAGTGATCTTCGAAGGATTAAATCGGTAACATATACGAGCGCTTGATAGACCGCGCGACACATAAAATGTTTAATGTTTATCATTGTTATAAACAAATGCATCAGTAGAAATCCACAAAAAAATATATCTTACTTCTTCAAAATGTCTTTTATTTAATGGATTTTTCAGAAATACTTTGCAACGAATATTTATTGTAAAAAAAATTGTTTAAACTTTTAAAAAATTTTAACTTTATAATTTTCCACTGGTCTTTTTATTTTCAATATTTTTTTTTACAATAAATATTTGTTGCACAGTATTT
>MKYW01000044.1:1146155-1165723 GCA_015776835.1 Aphidius ervi
TTTTTTTTTTTTTTTGTTAAATTTGTGGTGTGTTTTTAGGTGTTTTTTTTTTTTTTAAATAAATTACGTTTGTTTACTCATTCATAATGTTGATAACAATGTGCATAGTCATTCAACGTCACTTGGAATAATATGATAATACTGTGATCTCATTTTAAATACACCCAAGAAAATTAATATCTTTCGTATTACAACATCGTTTGTATTGATGATGTTGTAAATCAATTGCGTATACAATAACAAATATTTTATTTTTTTCATTTTTTAAATATTTATAATATAAAATACACATTGATAATTGTTTTTTTGCAGTTTGAATATACTTATTTGTACAAATGTTTGTATTGAAAATAAAAAAATAATAAACAAAATTCAATGAAATATATTAAAAATAAAATAATAAAAATCATTTTATCATAATAATTTTGTTGAATTAAAATAATTTTAAATAGCTGTTTCATAGAAACTGCTATGTTTTAAATTTTTTTTGTTCTAAATTTTTACTTTTTTGATTTTCATTTTGTCCATAAAATATTAGCTTTGATAGCTGTTAAAATACTGTTATAATTTTTATTGAAAAAATATTTTAGGTAAAATAAAATTATCCAAAAAATATGTAGAATTTTTACGTGGTTTTTCTATTTTTAATAATTCATAAATAGACTTTTTTTAAGTTTATAAATAATACATTATTCAATATTAAACAGTTAGGAATAAAATTTATTTATTACAATTAATTAATTAATTATAAAATAACTCCCTCATTTTTTTAAAAAATAAAATTATCTAAAATATATTTTTTAGATATATAAAATCACGAAAATAAAATAAATATATTAATATTATCAATTGTTAATAATTTAATTAATAAATTAATTAACTGCCAAATAATCCAACTTTATTTTCAGCATGATAAATTAAATATAAAAATATATATACTAAATTTTAACCAACAATTTATTAATTCACATTATTTTAAATATTTTACAGAGATAAAAAAAAAAAAAATAAGAAAAAAGAAAAAGAAAAATGGATCCCACGAGTGTCTCAATTAGTTTCTTGGAAGGCAGTGCCAGCGAAATACAGGGTACTTCCGGTATTAAAATAGCTCACAATATAATTTTAACAAATGGAATATTGTTAAAATCAAAACTTCATAAAAATAATAATTTACTTGAATTTATTAAAAATATAAAACCCAATGAATTATTAAATATTAATAATGACGATTTACGTATACGTATAATGTCGCCAATAAAAAATTTTCAAAACAATAATAATATTAATGAAAAAATAGGTGAAATAATATATATATGGCGTTGTCCATTAATTGCTGATACAATTGATACATTATTTAACAGTTGGAAATTCAGTGAAAAATATAATAGCATTGATAAAATATTATTATCATGTTTTTTAATAATTTCAATAGATAGCCCTAATGATATTCAAAAAATAAATATTAATTATATTAATAGCTGTTTGAATAATTTATTAAATATATGTTTGATGATTGATCAGCCAAATAAAGGTGATAATATATTAATTGAATCAACTCCATTTGGTAATCCAGTATTTATTGATTCATTATCATGTGGTATTGCCAGCAACATTTTGGGTATACAACAATGTCTTATGCTAACAGACGCAACAGCTGTTCCTGGATGTGAAGGTGGTCCTGTTTACGTCATAAAAAATAAGTAAGAAATTCAACAATAAAAAAATATTAAATAAATATAATTTATCATGTCAATAGAAGTACTGATGATGCTATTATTTATTTTTAGAAAAAATTTTTTTTTTGGAATTGTGATTGCTCCAATGAGCTGGTGTCGTGGTGAGTGGGTTGAATACACTCTTGTCGCGTGTTTAACAATTTGTTTATCAAGAATTTTAAATTACAAAAAAAAATCTATAATACAAAAAAAATTTATTGATAATAAAGATAACCAATTAACTGGTAAATATTAAATTTAAAAAAAAATAAAATTATAAACTAAATAATTATAGGACAATTGTTTTTAGAAATTTTAGATAAAAATGTGGTACTAATAAGATGTGGTGCTGAATGGGGAAGTGGAATTTTATTAGATAAAAAAACAGGAACAATATTAACATGTTCACATGTTGTCAGTCAAGTACGTATAGTAAAAATAATATATAAATATATATAAATTAATGAACTATAAAATAAATAAAAATAATATTTATTAGGCACCTGAAAAACGTATTAAAGTTGTTCTTAATGATGATAAATTAATAATTAAAAAAAATATTTGGGCAAAATTAATTTATCGTACACCAAATGGATTGCCATATGATATTGCTGTATTAAATATTGATTCAAGTGTCATAGATCCCATGTTGAAATCATTGACAATTGCCAATGACAATGCTAAAAAAGGTAAACATTTAATAATATTTGAATTAGTTTTTTTTTTATATATTGTTATTTATTTTATGTTGAAGGTGAAACAGTTATTGCTGCTGGTTTTCCATTTTTTTCATCAACATTACCAACAATAACACGTGGTAATATATCAAGTGTATCAATAAATATGATACAAACCACCTGTTGTGTACAAAGTGGTGCTAGTGGTGGACCTATTGTTCGTCCATCAACTGGTGAATTACTTGGTATCATTGTTTGTAATGTCATAACATCAACAACACTTTATCCAAAGCTTAATATGGCTATTCCTGCTTCAATTATCAAAGGACCAATCGATGAGTACATCAATACTGGCTGTGAGTCATTTTTTATTATTACAATTTTATGAAACAATACCTTTTATTATTTCATACAATTCCTTATATATATATTTCATTTATTTACGTTTATTTTTTTTAATTAAAAATAATGTTTTTATTTATTTTAGGTGTTGAAGCACTCGAGTCACTAACAAGCCAAGAAATATCAACAGAAAAAGCATGGAATTTTCATCTTCCATCAAAAATATAAAAAAAAAAAATTAATCATTTAAAAAATGTATTTCTTTAACAGCTTTTTTATAAAGAAAAAAAAAAATGAGTAAAATTGAGTCGTTTTTTTTTTTAACTACAGTATATAATATTTATTAAATTTTTATTTTTTTATTGATGATCAAGCAAAAAGATGATTATCTACTTCCTTTCTGATTTCCATAATTGTTAGTTAAAACTTCCACAATAATTTATTGCCTGAGGTATGTACCCTGAAGAAGAAAACATTGAAGTTGTTTTGTAATTATCTTTGAACCCTATACCACGTCATTGTTTAAACTGTTTTTCTATTTATTATTATTAATAGCTTGTTTATCATTTTAACAATTTACGCAATTTAAAAAATAACATGTAGAATATATTTTTTTAAATATAGTTTAAAGGATAAAATTAAGACAAGTTGTATAAATAAATAATGATATTATTAATAGATTATTTACTAATATTATATTTTGATAATAATTGATTAAATTTAATACGTCATATGATAAAATAAAATATAATACTATTGACCGAGTTTTATTGCGTTTTATTGGTGAAAGTTGTTAATGACTACTAGTTTCTGATATATTTTAATAATTATTTTTAGATATTTATTTACATTTTATTGGTAATTTAATTACTTAATTTTCAGTTTAATAACTAGATAATTTTTATATCAAATAATTATTCATCAAGATTATAAAAATTACATATAAAATGTCATTAAATGTAAAAATAAAATTGATAAATTTTGTGGTTTTTTTTTTTTTAATATAATTTTTAGTTTATTTTTTTTTTTTTTGGCAGCACATTATTGTTAATTGTACATATTTTATTTTTTTATTTTTAAGAATACATTGCTTTGGGAATTTATTTGTTTTTTTTTTGGTAATAGTTTTATGATTTTTCTTTTTTTTTTTTAAAGTTTAACATTTTTTTTTTTTCTGTAAAATATAATCTATTTTAATAAATGACAGTTTTTTATTTATTTTTAATTATGAGTTTAATTCAGAATTTAATTTAATTTTTTTTTTATTCATTTAATTTGTATTCAAGTATTGTCGAATATATACAAATCAACTTGCGTCATAGCCTAACAATGCATTTATTTTTTTTAATTAATTTTTTAAAAATAAAAATAAAACAATGCTTAGTATAATTGTTATAACTATTTTTTTTTTCCTTTTTTTTTTTATGACAATGCTATTGATTAACAACACCAAGTATATATTAACGTCTAAGCAAAAAAAAAAAAAAAAATTAAATTTTCCTATTTTTAATTATTTTCTGATTGACAATTTAGGATAAATATTTTAATTTAATATTTTCTTATATTATTTACATTTAATTATTCATTAAAATTATGAAAATTTCTATCAAAAATGATTTATCATATTTCTACGAATTTAAATACAATTTATTTTCTATTGAGTTATAAAAAAGTATAATTTTTTAAATAAAAATTATTACTTTTTTGTGTTATTTTAAAAATTCAAGTTTCTGGATTTTTTTTTCTTTAAAGTTCTCAGCCTTTTATTGTACTTTTAATTTTAATTTTTAATAATAATTATTTATGTAAATTCTACATTACTTATAATTTAATTAAACTACACAATTATTTATAAATATTTATCAACTAATTATTATTATGTACACAATTGGATGGAACTTTTTAATTTATTAATAATAATATCTACGCAATTATTAGCTATTTTTTTTAAATGTATTTTCGATGAAAAAGTAGGAAAATATCGAGGATAACTGGCAATTTCTTTTATTTTTTTTTTTTTTTTTTAGATTAGTTATCAGTTAAATTTATCAAAACGCAAAAATACGTTTAGTAGGGACGGAAAATTATAAAAAAAATTCTTCATTTTAAAATAAATTTCAAACTAAAATTATCTTTAAAAATTAATTCATGAAATATATCTTCTTCATGTTTTAATTTTACGAAAAATCATATTACATTATATTCATTAATTAAAAAAAAATTAAAACTCAATTGTTATTTAAAAAAAAATAATTATTATTAAATTATTTTTATAATTATTATTATTTTTTGTTTAAAGAGAATTGACTCTTCACAATTCACAGCCTATCGACTGCCTGAATATTGAACTGAATTTTTTATAAAAATAAAAACTCAATAAGTAAATTTTGAGCGATGTTTAAAACTATTCAAATGACTAGAAAATAAAAATTAATAAACAAATAAATTATAAACTGTTTAAATGAATTTTTTTTTGTAAATTAAAACTTATTTTTTCGTCATTACTTAAATTTGATGGAATAGCTTTTTTTTTTTTGTATTTGAATTAATGCGAATAGAATTGATAAATTATTCATTGTTGATAGCCATTGACCTGATGTACATCTTGACTGTCAATACTGTAACCAGTAATGCTATCTGGACTTTGTAGTGATGCCGCATAAAGCGGGTTGACTGGTGTTGCATGAGAGTCGAATTGTGTTGAGTCATAAACACTGTGGCTCTGTAAAAAAAAAAAAAAAATATTCTGCTTTTCGATTTTTATTTAAATTATTATTTTTTTAAATAAATAATAATTATTATTTAAATAATTAATAATAACAGTTACCCTCGATATTCATCTCAAAGTTTCATATATTTTTTTTTTCATTTAAATTTTTATAATTGTTATTTATAAATTTTAATTAAAAACATGCAATGAAAATATATAAAACCACGTATAGATATATTAAATAAACATTTAAAAATAAAATTATTATTATTTTTTTATTTTAAAATAAATATTTAAGATGAAAAATAAATAAATACTTGAAACTGATGTTTTACGTCAAGTGCAGTATAAAACATGTGCAATGATGTACATAGTGCATTCACCCAGATCAATTTGCAAATAAAAAAAAATTATAAATAAATAAATAAACTACAATTAAAACTCAAGTATATATTTTTTTGTATTTAAATAAAATCTCTCAGTTATTTTTCTATCACCCCGAATAAATTCCATTGATAGAAAAACAAAAAAATATTCAAAGCAGTTATATAATAATTTTACGTATAATTAAAATCACCTCTGTGTGTAAATAAATTTTGGGAAAAAAACTAAGTGAAATACATTTAATAAAAAGCCACTAGGCATGCTAATATATTTACAATTTATATATGAAATTAAAGCTCGTTAATTTATACTTTAAATGATGTCGTAATTTTTTTTTTTAAATAATAGAAAAAAAAATAATAATAATTCTCAAAGTTACATGTTATTATGTAAGAATTATATAAGATTTTTTTTTTCCTTTTTATAGAGAGACTGTGCTAAAATTATTATCGCAAATATGTACAAAAATTAAATTTGAAACCTTTAAAAATATTTACAAAATTTGTGCAAATTTCAATTAATTATTAATTTTTGTTTCAAATTAAATTAAAAAAAAAAATCATTTCAATTAATTTTAATACATTTCAATGTATTTGTGACTTGATGAATTTTTTTTTTCATTTAATAAATTAAAAAATAAATAAATAAATTTATGAATTTTTTGTATCTTTAATTGGACTTTGATATTTTGGTGATTTAAGTGATTGTAAATAATCACCTAAACCACCACCAGATTCCTCTCTCTCATCTTTATAATTTTTTTTATCATTAAAATCATAATTTGAACGACTCGATATATTATTATCAAATTTATCATGAATTTTATCAGTTCCAATATCAAAATCAAGTGATTTAACTGAATAATTTGATGGTAATTTTTTATTGTATATAATATTTTTATCATTATCAAGATCAAGTATATTTGTCAAGCTATTTTCAAGTGGTGGTAATGTGTTACTTGTTGATGCTGTATTTATTGTTAATAATGATTTATTATCAATTTTTGATATTATTGATTGACTTGAATCAACAGTATCAATATCATCATAATCAATACTTTGTTTACGTGATTCAGTAAATAAATTTGCATTACTATCATTATCATTTGGTGTATAAATAAAATTACTAGCTGTACTTGGTGATAGCATTAAATTACTTATACTATCATTTGTACTATTATCACCGGATAATTCTGGTGTGCTATTTTTAATTTTCATTAATTCATCATTTTGATTATTGTATAATGTTGATTGTGAACTGTAATGACTTGTACTTGGTAATTTTTTATCATTTTTAGATGAGAGAGAGTATAGGGAATTACGTTTTTTAGATGATGATGATGATGATGATTGTTTTGTTGTTAATGATTCATAAAGGGGCATATGTATTGACGGTGTATGGACCTGATAAATGTAGTCACTGTCGGTTTTTAATGATGAAAAACTTTGTTGATGTGGCAATGACACTGTGTCTTCTTCCATTGTATCATCAACTTGAGCTTTATAAGAAAACATTATTGTTGGTTGTGATACTCTGAAAAATATAACAATAATTATTATATTTAATTGTATTTTTTACTCTATTTTAAATACTTAATAGGTAAGTGTATTTTTCTATTTGAAACAAAAAAAATAATAACATGTACAAACTTGTTTTTTCTTGTCTATTAATTTGTTGTTTTTTAAATGATATTTAATACGAAATTTATCATAATAATTTAGTAATTATTAATTAATATAAGAGAAATAAACTTACCCAAAAAATTCAGATAGAAATGTATGATAAACAAGTGGAGTAAAAAATGTCAAATAAATAGCAGCTGTTAAATCAACAACACACAAACCAATTGGATTTTGTGTGTAATTTAATAATCCAGCTCCAATTGATTGTACCAAATTTAACATAGCCAAAGTACCAGCATAAAAGTAAAAACTTTTTCTAGCTAAATAATAAAAAAAAAACAGAAAATTTTAATAATAGATTTTTGTTTGTCATGTAAAATTTGAATAACATAAACTTACTTGGTAAATTTAATCTATCACGTAATCTAGTCCACGGTAAAATAAGTATAAAAAAATAAATAAGTGTAAAAACAATACTACTACAAAACCAAAACATCATTCCACCATGTCCAAATACATAAAAATCACGACTTGGAATTCTAAATGTATCATCTGGTAAAACAAGTTCAAGTGTTCCTTGTGTTATTGTGAATGCCAATGATATTAATGACGTAGCAAATAATACTCTTTTTATACTTGAACGACTATCCAAATGTCCTATGAAAAAAAATAATCAATAAAAATTATTATTATTAATAAATTTAAATTTTTAGTAATAATTTTACTTACCAAATGCAAGACCAAATATAACAACACTCATTTCAGTTGCTAGTAAAAAAAATCTAACAGTAACCCACATTACTTTATCAACTTTTTCACCAATATCATCAGCTGCATTTACACTCATTGATACAGCACATCTTACAACTGATATTAAAACATTGCATATTACTAAACCATAAAATGCCAAAAAAATTGGACTACTTGTTGCACGTAATTTCAATCTTGCACGATTAAATCGTATTAATATAAATAATAAAAATATTAAATTTGGTATGAGTATTGCTACATCCCATATACGTATTCTAAAATTTAATAATATATTTATATTAATTATTAGAAATTTTTATTAAATTATTATATATTATTTTTAATTACCTGGAACCTTGAATTTCTTTGTATAATATTAATTTACAAATGTGCTCATTTTCAGACATGCTTGATGTGATATTTGGATCAATTGTTGAACCAAAATCAAGAAATTTTCTCCAAGGCTCAGAAACTGCTTGTTCAATACCACCAAACATTTTTTTTTTAAATAAAATATAATTATATCTTAATATATATTATATTTTTTAATTTAAACTGAAACAAAATTTAAAATTTTTCATAATTAATTTTGTATTATTATTTATTATTCAAAATTTATTATTAATTTAGTTTCTTTTTTTTTTTGAATATGTTATTGTTGTTTTTTTTTTCATTATTTTGACAGATAAATAATAACAGTAAACATAACCTAAATTTACGNTTTTTTTTTTTTGTTATTTATAGTTAATTAATGTAATGCGAAAATTGAGTAAAGTGTTTTTTGTCTGACAATGAAAAATCGATACAATACGACCTTTTGTAAATCTGTCAAACGAGTGTCCTTAACTCTCTCTCTCTCTTTTTCTCTTCTCTCTCTTTTTTATTATTCACAATATTATCTCGAAAAAAAATGAGCAAAAATGAGGACAAAAATTAATTTTAATTACAGGAAAACCTTATTTTTTTAAATATAAATTTTATATATTAATTAATAATTAAATAAACTTACAAAAAAATTAATTTATCATCATTGGAAATTAGTTTTTTATATTTGTTATCTGGATATATCTCTTCTGTGATTCTACGACGCAGTATCAGAACATTTTAACTTAGTATTATTATTATTATTATTTTGAGGATTATTATTATTATTATTTTATAAATAATTATAAATAATATTATGTATTAATAAAATGATCACCTCTAAATGAACCAATAATTATCACTACAATGAACTTATTTCTTTGGATTAAATGATGTATTTTTTTAGTTAACAAAATTGAGTATAAAACACAAAAATAATAGTTGTTTTTTAAATTTCACCTTGCTTTATTTGGAAATATTTTTTAAACTGTCAGATGAAGGTTTTGGATTGATTTTATTATTTTTTTTTAAATAGCACCAGGCAATGTAACTTATAATGCTGTACTTGATTGAAATTACAATGAAACTAACACGCCAATTTCGAGAATTCATACCACTTTTTTCTCTTTTGTTAATGTTTGTTGGTAATTTCTTTTTTTATATTTATTTTTTATTATTATTTGTGGATATAACTTTGTGAGATCACTAAGAAAAATTATGAGCAATTATGAGTAATTATTTTTTTCTCAATCCTCTCTGCTCCTCTCTCACTTTCTCTTTTTTTATTTTTTTTTTTTTCCTTCAAGTTGCAGTGATTGCCGGTGATAGCGCTGACAAACGTTATTCCACCATTTTTTTTTATTATTTAAATATTGCACAATATTTTAATTTATTTAATTTAGGATAATTAGAAAAAATTGCTAAGAAAAAAGACATAAAAAGTTATCAAACCCAAAGAAACAAAATTAATAAATATTTTAGTAAAATTGAGGATATCTAAGTTGAAATTATTTTCAATATAGATTATATAAATTTAAATAAAAAAAATATTGTTAATTAATAAATACAAAAAAAGAAAATAAATATTTTTTAAAATAATTTATTGATAATAAACGTTTTTTTTTCTCTTAAAATTATTACAATATACATAAAATTTATAATGATTTGTGTATTTAAGTCTAAAATTAAAAAAAGTACGAATGCACTTTAATTTTGAATCGCAAAAAAACGAAAAAATCAACGATAGTGACTTTTTTAGAATCATCGATACGAATAAATTATAATATATTTTTATTTTGAATCCGTATCGATGAATTAAAAAAAATTACTATCAAAAATTGTGAAATAAAAACAATAAACAATAACAAACATTCAATAATTATATCTCAATTAAATTATAATTATTATTGTATAAATAAATTGATTTATTTTTAAAATGATAATAGTAATTTAATTGAAAAATAATTATTGAATATTTACTAATGTTCGAAAAGGATAAAGTGTGTCCACAATATAGACTATCATTAAATAAAAATGATGAGATAAAAATAATATTTGATACTGATTTTTTTATATACGCACGGTTTTTTGTGTTCGCAAATATAGTACATCATACATGTACATAATGTTAATTGGTAATCTACGATTTGTTCAAAAAAGAGTTAGATAAAGTGTTTAAAAAAATCTTGAATAATGTGTTGAATCAAGTGTTAATTAACATTTATTTTTAACACCTTTTTAAACACTTTGTTCATCACATTTGTAAACACTTTTTCAAACACTTTTATAAACCCATTTCTTTTAACACTAAATTCAAGAATTTTTTAAACAGTGAATAAATTTAAAATTATTTATTTTATATGTTAATATTTTTAAATTTATTTAGTGTTTAAAAATTTTTTGAATTTAATGATAAAAAAAACATGAGTGTTCAATGAGCGCTCGAAAATAATTAATTAAAATTATTTATACAATTGAGGGTCCGGATGCAATAACCGTCCGCACGCTCGAAGCCCAAGAAAACGCGACGTTGCTATGGTGAAAAATCAAACATGAAAAATTAAAAAAAAAAAAATACCATCATTTGTAGAATTAAAAAATANCCTAAACTCTAATAATGATTTCCTAAACTTGCCTAAACTATTCCCAAACTCTCTACGTAAATAGATTTTCATTTTTTCATAACCTGCCAACCAGCCCTATATCGCAAAAAAAGCGAAAAAATCACCGATAGTGACTTTTTTAAAATCATCGATACGAATAAATTATAATATATTTTTATTTTGAATCCGTATTGATGAATTTAAAAAAATTACTATTAAAAATTGTGAAATAAAAAAAATAAACAATAACAAACATTCAATAATTATATCTCAATTAAATTATAATTATTATTTTATAAATAAAATGATTTATTTTTAAAATGATAATAATAATCTAATTGAAAAATAATTATTGAAAATTCATTGTTGTTGGCAAAAACGAAGTCGATGAAATTTTAAATATTTTAATTATTTTATATCAAATTAAAAAAAATTTTTTTTTTCTCTTCAAATCATTTTATCGAATACAATATAAAAGAATTTGCAAAATTGCTTTTTTTCAAAAGTGTGTATGTTTACGCAAGATGAACCCAGTTAAAAAATTTTCATAAAAATCAGGAAAAACGATCAATTACATTTCTAATACAGTTGTATAAATAAAATTGTATGAATAAAATAATAATTATATTTTCATGAGCACTTGATATGTATTTGATTGTTTTTCCTAGTTTTTATGTAAATATGTTAACTGGGAACAACGAAAGCCTAGAAAAAAAGTTATATAGAATTAAAAAATATTTATAAAAAGATTGGAAGAAATAATACTATGAAATTATCGGAGCACCACGGAAGCCTGTAACTGCTAACATACATATGCACAAACATGTGAATATGTAAATTGACATGTCAGCATACAAATGTGAATGGAAACATGTCAATCTGGATGCAATCGAAAAGATACAGTTTTAATTAAAATATTTTACGTGTATTTTAGGTGTTCACATGTTAGTTAATATGTGTGATAACAAATTCAGGCTTCCGTGGTCTGTAGAGAACCGGATTATCGGAAAAATTATATGCTAAGCATCTTCATTATGCCCGAGAAATACTGAATTAATTCCATTTTTATCATGCCAATTTTACTCCTGAGAGTGTGTCGCAGCTCAGAGCCAAATTTTTTACCTAGGTATAACGCAAGGCTTAATTCATCATACGTATACGTATTTATCGAGATTTAAAATCTCACGTGTTACAATCATGTAAATCAAAAAACTACAATTTGTTCAAAAAAGAGTCAGATAAAGTGTTTAAAAAAATCTTGAAAAAAGTGTTGAATCAAGTGTTAATTAACATTTATTTTTAACACCTTTTTAAACACTTTGTTCAACACATTTGTAAACACTTTTTCAAACACTTTTATAAACACATTTTTTTTAACCCTAAATTCAACAATTTTTTAAACACTGAATAAATTAAAAATTATTTATTTATATCTAAATATTTTTGAATTTATTTAGTGTTTGAAAAATTGTGAATAAAGAAAAAATATATTGATAAAAAGAAATTGTGATCAAACGAATATGAATGTTCAATGAATGCTCGAATAGTTGTGTATTTTCAATAAATAACGTTATCTAATTAAAACCAAAAATACTTATGAAACAGGTCAAGAAAAAACATTCAAAATTTTTAACTTCGGATTAGCTAAATGTTTCATCAGTCCAATGCATTGCTTGAGAACTTATAACGTTTCTTTCGTTTCATTATCGACTAATAATATTTATAATAACAATAACAACTTTTATTTTTTTTTTTTTTTGAATGAGTCACATGACATATATTATTATTATTCATCAAGACTGTTTTTTAAATTCAATCATTATTATACTTTTTTTTTTTAATTCTAAATTTAATATATATGTCGTTTGCTGTCTAAAAATATTATAAATTATCATCATAAAATAATTTATAATATGTTTAAACAACAAACGACATATATATTAAAATTGGAATTAAAAAAAAAAGTATAATAATGATGAATTTAAAAAAAATAAATATAATAATAACGAATTCAAAAAACAACTGTCAATCTCAACAATATAGTAGTGGTATATACCATTGAACCAGGTAGAGTGAAACTGACAGAGCAAAAGTGGAAGTTTATTTCGGCTTATCAAAAAATAAAAATTGATATTATTATTATTAACATTATTTATCTATTCAGTATGAATTTTTTTTGTACTTGAATATACAAAATTTATCATCACTACTTAGTTAAATACTAATTTACGACATGGCATGAACGTTTAAAATACTTAAAAAATCTATGAACTTTTGGATTCAATTTGTGAGTTAATGTGAGTTACGAAAGCTAAGATAAAAAGAAGAAGATAAAGTAAAAGAAAAAACAAATGTAGCTATAAGGAAAGATACAGCTAAGATAGCTAATATAATTTCAATTTCTATATCACTCATTATATAACGCTTAATTTATCCAGATGCATATTCATACATAGAAACACTTTTTTGGTCCAATAAATAAATTAAATATAATTTTGACTTTATAATGAGTGATGTAGAAATAATTGAGATCACATTATCTACCTTAGCTATGTCTTGTTCTTAGCTAAATTTACTTGTTATTTTCCTTAGCCTTCTCTTCTTTATCTTATTCTTTTTCTTTTCCTGTTTCTTGGCTGTCATAGCTCATAAAGACTGCAGGTACATTTAGCTACCCTGCCAACTTTTTTTTCCTTATAGCTACATCTTTTTATAAAACTTTAAGAATATTAATCGAGATTTTTTAAGAACTTTTATGTAATAATAGCCATGTCAATTAATTTCATACAAGATAATAAAATAATAAACCGTACCATTTCAGTAACATCACACACGTGTTTGCTCCAAACATTTAATATATCTTTCACAAGCAGCCTCAGCTATTTCTACTTCTTCCTTAGGTACTAATCTTCGAACAGTCAAAAAATTGACACCAGAATTAAACGAAAATATTAATTTAGTTATTCATATTATAATGTAGATGCACTGAAAAAAATTTTAAGCAGTAGTAACGAGAATTTCACCTGCTGAAAGATCAAACCAATTGGTAAGTTATTCTAGCGAGCTGGGTAGCCAAGATAGCTGTCTAACTCATTAGATTCACATAATCTGTATCACGGGGTAAGCAATAATCTTTTTTGCTTACTACACGATATACTTTGAGTGCACATGTGAATCCAACGAGCTGGATGGCAATCCTGGTTATCCAAGCGTGCTAGAATATCGAACCAACTGGTTTAATCTTCCAGCAGGCTAAATCCTCGTTACCACAGATAAAAATTTTTTTCAGTGTGGTCCATTTGAATCAACAGATGATTTGAAATGTTGTCCTGTCCATCACCTTCCCAAAAATAATCAGCATGATGACTCAAAAATGGACTGTAATTCAATTTTAAATTAAATTAATTATTTATTTTGAAACAATAGATGATTTTTTAAAAATTAATTTACAATTTAATCAAAAAAATTTAAAAAAAAAATAATTAATAATTGCAAACGCGTTGATGATCATTATAAAATTGTTAAAAAAATTTTATAAACTTTTAAACAATTTTTAAATAAATAAACAATTAATAAATTAATAAATATATTTTATTGTTGTACTTACTGGGAATTACCGGTAATAAGTATGCATTTTTAAACACAAACTTTCGTCAGATGGAAACGCCCAATTGCCAGTGCCACGTTGACAATGTCTTCCGGCTGTGATGAACCTTGATAACAATAGTGTACACGTCATTGCTTCGACGAACATAATCACAATGATAACACACAAATGTGAACTGAAAATTGAACCAATACACAAATTATTTATTTATTTTAGAAACACTTGAATTAAAGTTCAATTTAAAAATTTAAAAAAAATGATAAATCAATAATTGGAAGCACATTTATGATCAAAATAAAATTTTAAACAAGTTTCTGAATAAATAAAAAATTAATAAATTATAAATGATATTTTAATTACGTATACTTACTGGTCATTATTGATGATGAACATTCCCGTTCAAATGGAAACGCCCAATTGCAAGAGCCACGTCGACAATGGCTTCCGGCTGTGACATCACCTGGTTACAATGGTGACCACGTCATCACATCCCCAAATATAATTATCACAATGATGCACCGAATAACTGAGAATTAAACCAATAAACAAAATTCAATTAATTATTTATATCAAGACTGATCAAGACAATAAATCATTTCATTAAAATTAATTAACAGTATCATTAATACACACAGAAATAAGAGCCGATTTGCATTTGACGTAAAATATTATGCGAAATGCAACCATTATAAATACGTACATGATGAACTTTATAAATTATTTAAACATATTTAAATCAATTTTATGATTCAAGTAAATAATAAAATAATAAATTAACATTTCAACAAAAAAAAAAAAAATCAGCAATTATCAACACGTGCATGATTAAATTTAGAAATATTTCAAACACAATTTTCAACTTTTTTACACTTTTTTATATGTACAATTAATATGCAATAAATTTAATTATTTTATTTATATATTTTAATAAATAAGACTTACAAATAATGAGGGTTTATTTTCAGCAGAAAATATGTGGCAATCAAAGCCACGTCGACAATGGCTTCTCACTTTTGACTAAATAAATTTACCAATGACTAGTTGATACTTACACATTGCATGATAGAATGCAATGGCGGTCTCGGATGTGCTTGGATCATCAATGATCGATCATATGAGTCACCTAATCGATAGGGTGTGGCTACCAGGTAGTCATTGTTGACGCTAACTTCACTTTGAAAGCGGTGTATAAGTGCTTCAAACGAGCTCAAGTCACGCCGACAAATCAACAATGATTTCCGGACAAATGACCACCAAAAAAACACTACATTACCCTGGATAATTATTGACTCCACTCTCTATCATCGACGACATTTTTTTAATTTTTAAAATTCAAAAATGTACATTTAAAAATTCAAAGAATAAAAAAAATTACTTTGGATTATTCTGCAGCTAGCCTGCTACGAAAAAAATTGTAAAAAATCCTAAATATAATTTAACATAACATTAATTTAAAAATACGAAGTAATCACAACTGTTTATTTATCAATACTAGTAGAATAATAAAACAGCAACAATATTTCTATTTTTTTAAAATAATTTTTATAATGTTTCATGTATTGTGTTATTACTATATGTATTGATTATATGGAAGTTATGTTTTATTAATAAATTTTTTATAATACAAACTATTGGACATACTTTATATGATATTGCTTTATTTGATAAATAAATCGATTGATTGAAAATATCCATTTGACTCAGATTGAACAGTTTTTTCTTTTGTAAAGTTATGACTATAATATAATTTTTAATTTTATACATATATATAATATTTGTTAAGCAAATAATAAAATTAAAAGAAACGAAAAATACATATCATCAAGAACAAAAGAAAATATATACCATAATCAAATTTTTATATAAGTATACACACTGGACAAAATGTTTGTTGTTTTAATTTAATCTTATTAATATTATTTCCAAGTTGTTGTGACTCAGTTTGTATAATTTTTTTTTTGTTCTACATTATTTACTATCAAATATTTTTAATTTAACATATATATTTTTTAAACAAATAATAAATTAGAAAGAAAAAAAATACATTTTTTAATAAATGAGATTATGATTATTATTTTATTTATCCACGTGATGGATAAAATTCAATAACATAATCTTCGTACATATGAGCAATAGTAAATTTAGAAATTTTCCAAGCTGGATTGATCACGATGATCCTAAAATTATTATGCAAATATAGTTGTTTTATGTTGGTGTCTTTGAATGCATTATTTTCAATATTGCTTATTTTGTTGTATGATAAATCTAATTGATCACATTTAACACCGTAAAAAGTATCAGTTTTAATATTAATTTCATTGTGACTTAAATTTAATAGCTTTATATTTTCAATTCCAGGTAACATAAATGTTTTATCTTGAATATCTTTGATTTCATTGTTATTTAATAAAATTACTGCAAGATTTTTGAGTTTATTAAACAAATTCATTGGAAGAGTAGTTAATTTGTTGAATGACAAATTTAAATATTTAAGATTATTTAGTAAATTAAATACACCAGCTTGAATTATCAACAGATTTGTTTCGGTTATTGTTAATACTTCAATTTGAGGCATACAAATAAATGAATTTTCTAGTAATTCATTAATTTCACCACTTACATAACGAATATCTACGATTGAATTTGATATATTTTTGGAATATACATTTTGACAAATACCAACAGTTTTATTACCAATAATTTCCAAGGTCCTTAAACTTTTAAGATTTATCAATACTTGACTGAGATATTGAATAGTTTCTATGACTTGAATTTTTAAATACTTGAGTGATTTTAGCTTATCAAATAAATTGCTTGTCAATGTTGTTGGTCCAACATTCAGAATCAAATCTTCCAAGTTTATTAAACTCTCAAATGATTCAGGATAAAGAATAAATTCATGTTTTTCAGTATAATGTATTTCTAATATTTTAAAATAGACATTTATGTTTGAATTGTTAAATGCATTTCTACCAATTGACGATACTCCAGATAATTCGAGTTTACTACTTGGTAATGGAAAATCCGGTGAAAAATCATGTATTATAACGTCGACAGATGATAAGGAATTTAATTTTGTACAAATCTGTATTATACCTTGAATAATACAATCAGTTTGTATTTTAGATTCATCAACATTCCAAGCATTATAGTTTTCAATAAGTTTATCGTTATTTCCTACGTATAGACTGTCAAGATTTATATTTTTAAATGTACCAGTTTCAATAGATGTTAATTTATTATTTGATAAATCCAACCGTTTACATTTAACACCATAAAATGTATATTTACTTATAAATTTTAACTCATTGTAACTCAAATCTAAAGTTGATAATGTTTGTTTATCAAATGCTTTGTCATCAATATTGTTAATTTTATTATTTCTCAGTATAAGAGAATTTAAGTTTATTAATTTTTCAAAAATATTTCGACCAATATGTGTCAATTTATTCGATGACAATGTTAAACTTTTGAGTTTCTCAAGTCCAATAAATGCTCCATTTTCAATGATTTCGAGGATGCCATTACTTATATCAAGATTTTCAAGTTTATCTAAACAAGAAAAAACTAATGGCCGTAAATTTTTAACTGTACCAATTGCATAGCGAAGATGTACGATATTTAAATCATAATTTTTACATGTCTCATGGCAAATGTCAATCGTATTATAATGATTTATTAGAAAACTTTTTAATTTTGAAAGATTCAACAATAATTGACAGGTTTGCATTTTAAAAGATGTCCAAATTCCTGTGATTGAAACTTCAAGTGATAATAAAGATTTTAGATCATGAAAAATAAATGTTGTAAATAAAATTGGCTCTGTTTCAAGTTTTAATATTTTTAGATTCAGCAATCCTGCAAATGAATCTTTACTAAAATTTATTGATTTTTTTGCAGATGAAATTATCAAAGTTGTTATTTGTAAATTATAAAATGCATTGTCTTTGATTGATATTATTTCATTGTCAATGATATGAAGCTTTTTTGGTTGCCATAAATCAACAACAAGTGATTTGACCGATGTTAATGACAATTCCGATGTTTTGCAAATTTCAAAATAAAGATTTTCACTGTAATAACAAGTGGTTTTTTTCGTATCTAAAGAGTCTACTGATTTCAAAGTAATTGCTTGATTGTTGTTATCTTTTCTGATAGGACCAATTGCTACATCAAAAGCTTGATAGTTAAAATATACCATAGTTATATAATAGTCAATACCCCATTTTAATATATTTAGATCAAAAAATTGATTGTAAAAAAAATAAATTGTATCAATGTGGGATGCATTAAATGCTCCATCAGTGACAGCAACAATTTCACTATGTGTAAGATCAACAACAGCACATTTAATATTTTTAAAAATACCTTCTCCAACGATTTCCAATGAATTGTAACTCAAATTGAGTAATGATAATTTTTTATTTTCAATTGTCAATGCTCCATCATCAATTTTATTTATTGAATTATTACTCAAATCAATAATATCCAAACTTTTTATATTAAATACATTTGAAGGAATGTAAGTCAGTTTAACATTTGATATTAATGATACTGTTTTTAATTTTTTTAAAACACCAAATGCACCAGGTGCAATAAAAGTTAACTTACTCTCAGCAATTGTAAGATGTTGAAGATTTTTTAAACACATTAATGATTGACGAGTTATTATTTCCATTGAACTACCAGTATATTGAAGCTGTAATATTTTGACAGGATTATTTTCATTTATTAAATTACAAATATCAATATCTTCATGATTTAAAAATTCTAGTTTTTGTAAATTCAAATGTTT
>MKYW01000044.1:1166715-1234620 GCA_015776835.1 Aphidius ervi
CTCTATCTATCTTTAGTTTTTGATAAAGCCATCTGCGTTTTTCATAAAATGGCTAACCAGGTTTCTAAAAACTAAACCGGACTCTCCATAAGAACCTATGTATAACCTCCAAAAAAGTAGCCTACTTTAGTAATTAATTACTAAGTAATTAGCTACAAAAAAATTATCAAAAAATTTGAGGGTATGTATTATTATTTCATTAATCTACTTAAAAAATTTCAAGGCTCTATCTGCGTTTTTGATTGGTGATGGTAATCCCTTAAGTCGTAGTGATTGCCGGTAATAGCACTGGCGAACGTTATTTCACCATTTTTTTATTATTTGAATATTGCACAATATTTTTATTTATTTAATTAAGGATAATTTATTAGAAAAAATCGCTAAGAAAAAAAAGTTAAAAAATTATCAAAAAAATTATGAAACGCAAAAGAAACGAAATTAATAAATATTTTAATATAATTGAGGATATCGAAGTTGAAATTATTTTCAATATAGATTATAATATAAATTTAAATGTAAAATTATTGTTAATTAAAGCATAATAAAAATAAATAAAATAAAAGAAAAATAAATATTTTTTAAAATAATTTATTGATAATAAACATTATTTTATCTTAAAATTATAACAATATACATAAAATTTATAATGATTTGTATATTTAAGTCTAAAATTAGAAAAAGTACGACTGCACCTTAATTTAGAATCGCAAAAAATAGCGAAAAAAATCACAAATAGTGACTTTTTTAAAATCATCGATACGAATAAATTATAATATATTTTTATTTTGAATCCGTATCGATGAATTTAAAAAAATTACTATAAAAAATTGTGAAATAAAAACAATAAACAATAACACATATTCAATAATTATATCTCAATTAAATTACAATTATTATTTTATTTATTTATTTATTTATTTATTTATTTTATTTAATATCCCAGCTTATAAATAAATTTTATGTAATTATGTATCAATTTACATGAGATATAATTTATAATAATTTAATTATTATGTTTCTATCTCATGTAGCCCATAAAATGTAATGTCAAGGGCATTAAATAAATAAATAAATAAATAAAAAATATAAATAATATTTGATTTATTTTTAAAATGATAATAGTAATCTAATTGTAAAATAATTATTGTATATTTACTAATGTTATCCAAGATAATTGATGAAAAATAATTTTCATTATTTTTAGTGTAGCAATCATCAATGGCAAATATATAAGAAAACTATAAAGTTTTTGTTTTATTTCGTTATCTGATATAAAAGAATTTTCATAATTCGTTTTTTAAAAATGTATATTTACGCAGGATGAATCTACTTGAAAAATTTTCATAAAAATCAGGAAAAACGGTCAATAATATTTCTATGAGCTTTTGATATGTATTTGATTGTTTTTCCTAGTTTTTATGAAAATATGTTAAAATGGAACATAAAAAAGATACATAATACTTGTTCAAACCAATTTTCACGACTAATGTCTCTAAAATGAAAATTAACATTTAATATTTGGTAATATTTGGCAAAAATAAAAGATTTACCTCAATTCTCAGTATAATAATAATTATTATTATTATGGAGATTATTAACTCACGAAGTGTTCATCTTTGTTAATGATAAAACTATATCGAAATAACAATAAATTATATTATTAAGCACCACGGAAGCCTGTAACTGCTAGCATACATACACACTAACGCATGTGAATATGTAAATTGACATACAAATTTTCAAGTAAACAATATCAAAATCAAAATATTTCATGGATATTTCAGGTGTTCACATGTTAGTGAATATGTGTTATAACAAATTCAGGCTTCCGTGGTCTGTAAACAATCGCGATTACCAGAAGAATCACATAACTTAGCATCTTCATTATGTTTGGTATTATATATACGTAAATATTTATACATATTTATACATATTTATACATATTTATACATATTTATACGTATAATATCATACATACAATAATGCCAATTGGTAGTCTACTATTTATTCAAAAAGTGTTAGATAAAGAGTTTAAAAAAATCTTGAATAAAGTGTTGAATCAAGTGTTAATTAAAAATTTATTTTTAACACTTTTTTAAACACTTTGTTCAACACATTTGTAAACACTTTTTCAAACACTTTTATAAAAACATTTTTTTAACACTAAATTTAATAATTTTTCAAACACTGAATAAATTTAAAATTAATTATTTATATGTAAATATTTTTGAATTTATTTAATGTTTGAAAAATTGTTGAATTTAATGATAAACAATATCCCAGTACGTTTCAATTTAAAACACCTTATTCAAACTTATCTTTTTATCTGTAAAAAAAAATATTTTTTGTAACTTGAGACTAGCCAAATGTTTTATCAGAGCAATCCTCGCAGATTCTAGGCATTCCTTTCGTGGCTTCATCGACAACCAACGTTTATAATAACAATAGCAACTTTTTTTTTTTTAATTATTATTATTCATATTATATTATTTATTATACTAATCAGTAGTTATATTATTCATCAAGACTGTTTTTTAAATTCATCATTATTATACTTTTTTTTTAATTCTAAATTTAATATATATGTCATTTGCTGTCTAAAAATATTATAAATTATCATCATAAAATAATTTATAATATTTTTAAACAGCAAACGATAGATATATTAAAATTGGAATTAAAAAAAAAAGTATAATAATGATGAATTTGAAAACAAAATTCCTATTACCACAATGATTAATTCACTCTTGCACAATTATACAAAAAATATCAAAGATTAATGATACTATATTGAAGCTGTAAATAGTAGCTCAATAACTGACAATTATTTTTTATAATAATGAAAAAATATCAAAGTTGATATTATTATTATTAACATTATTCATCTATTCAGTATGAATTTTTTCTGTATCGACTCAATGTGAGTTACGAAAGCTAAGATAAAAAGAATAAGAGAAAGCTGTAAAAGAAAAAAAAGCTGTAAGGAAAGATACAGCTAAGATAGTTAATATAATCTCAATTTCTATGTCACTCATTATAAAGCTCAATTTATCAAGATGGCAATTGGTACATATAGAAACACTTTTTTGGTCCAATAAATAAATTAAATATAAATTTGACTTTATAATGAGTGATGTAGAAATAATTGAGATTACATTATCTACCTTAGCTATGCCTTGTTCTTAGCTAAATTTACTTGTTATTTTCTCAAGGCTTCTTTATCATTATCTTTATCTTTTCTTGGCGTCATAGGTCTATCGACGTTTTTCTTTTTTTTAACTATATATTTATAAATTCTACCGTTTCAGTTAATTACTTAATATATCTTTCACAAGCTGCCTCTTTATTTACTTCTTCCCTCGGTAGTATCTTAAAACTTACACAAAATTGACAGCAATTTTACTAACTGAAAATGATTATTCAGTTCTTCATATTATAATGTAGGTGCACTGAAAAAAATTTTAAGCAGTAGTAACGAGAATTTTGCTTGCTGAAGGATCAAACCAATTGGTAAGTTATTCTAGCGAGCTGGGTAACCAGGACAGCTATCTAGCTCATTAGATTCACATAATCTGTATCGCGTGGTAAACAATAATCTTTTTTACTTACTACACGATACATTTTGTGTGCACATGTGAATCTAACGAGTTCGATGGCAATCCTGGTTACTCAAGCGTGCTAGAATATCGAACCAAATGGTTTAATCTTCCAGCAGGCTAAATCCTCGTTACCACAGATAAAAATTTTTTTCAGTGTGGTCCATTTGAATCAACAGATGATGTGAAATGTTGTCCTGTTCATCACCTTCCCAAAAATAATCAGCATGATGACTCAAAAATAGACTGTAATTCAATTTTAAATTAAATTAATTATTTATTTTGAAACAATAGATGATTTTTTAAAAATTAATTTACAATTTAATCAAAAAAATTAAAAAAAAAAAAAATTAATAATTGCAAACGCATTTATGATCATTATAAAATTATTTAAAAAAATTTATAAACTTTCAATCAATTTTTAAATAAATAATTAATAAATTAATAAATATATTTTATTATTGTACTTACTGGGAATTACCGGTAATAAGTATGCATTTTTTAAGGAAAACTTTTGACAAATGGAAACGCCCAATTGCCACGTTGACAATGTCTTCCGGCTGTGATGAACCTTGATAACAATAGTGTAGACGTCATTGCTTCGACGAACATAATCACCATAATTACGCACAAATGTGAACTGAAAATTAAACCAATACACAAATTAGTTACTTATTTTGAAACAATAAAATTTCTTTTTTTGAATTAATTTAATTACTTAAGTTCAATTCAAAAAATTTAAAAAAAAAACCAATCAATAATTAGATGCACATTTATGATCAACATAAAATTTTAAACAAGTTTCTCAATAAAAAACAATAAATAAATTAAAAATGATATTTTAATTACGTATACTTACTGATCATTATTAATATTGAGACAAATGCGGAAACGCCCAATTGCAAGAGCCACGTCGACAATGGCTTCCGTCTGTGACATCACCTGGTTACAATGGTGACCACGTCATCACATCCCCAAATATAATTACCGCAATAATGCACTGAATAACTGAGAATTAAACCAATAAACAAAATTCAATTAATTATTTATATCAAGACAATAAATAATTTATTTAAAATTAATTTATAATTTCATCAATACACACAGAAATGATGGCTCAATTTTCATTTGAAGTAAAAATACGTATTATGAAAAATGCAACCATTATAAATACGCGTATGATGAATTTTATAAATTATTTAAACATATTTTAATCAGTTTTATGATCCAAGTAAATAATAAAATAATAAATTAACATTTCAACAAAAAAAAAAAAAATCAGCAATTATCAACACGTGCATGATTAAATTTAAAAATATTTGAAACACAATTTTCAACTTTTTTATATGTACAATTAATATGCAATAAATTTAATTATTTTATTTATATATTTTAATAAATAATACTTACAAATAATGAGGGTTTATTTTCAGCAGAAAATATGTGGCAATCAAAGCCACGTCGACAATGGCTTCTCACTTTTGACTAAATAAATTTACCAATGACTAGTTGATACTTACACATTACGTGATAGAATGAAATTGCAATGGCGGTTTCGAATGTGCTTGGATCATCAATGATCGATCATATGACTCACCTAATCGATAGGGTGTGGCTACCAAGTAGTCATTGTTGACGCTAACTTCACTTTAAAGTGTAAGTACTTTAAACGATCTCAAGTCACGCCAACAAATCAACAATGATTTCCGGGCAAATGGCCAACAAAAAAAAACTACTTTACACATGGATAATTATTGACTTCCTTTGACGACATCGACGACATTTTGTTAATTTTTAAAATTTAAAAATTCAAAGAATGAAAAAAATTACTTTGGGTTGTTTCGCAATTAGCCTGCTACAAAAAAATTTGTAAAAAATACTAAATATTTTAAAAATACAGAGTAATTACAACTGTTTATTTATTAATAATTGAAACACAAATAATTTAATAATAATTACTTATTTATGGAAAAAGAAACAATTAATTATTTTGCCTTGTACAAAAATTGAAATACAATATTTAAAAATATTATACATAGTACATTATATAGCTAAAAATTACATCTAATATTAATCAGTATTCATTATTAAACAAACACCTTGTAAAACCCATAATGATATATGTTCAGTTGTTCCAAGATCAGCCTCAAAAACAAGACCATCTCCCATAGCATTTCTTCGATTTGAAGTTGTATAAACAGGTGTTTTAATTGTATTTTGAAGCTTCAAACGATGTGATTCAATTGGAATAATTGTTAAAACTGGTAATGGTTCAATTAAAATTTTAGGTAATGATTTTTTAAGACAGCGATCATCAAGATCCCATCTGGCTCCTTCCAAATAAAGTCCTTGTACAAAACATCCCTATTTTAAAAAAAAAATATAAATATTAATTTTTATCTACCCTATGTAATTTTTTTATTCTAATAAAATAAAATTAACCTGTTCAGGTCGTTCTTCAACTTCACTTGGTTCTGAAAAATTTGATACTGATGTATAGATCAATGATTTATCAAGTGGCCAATTATTTTTCCTACATGCCATTTGTACTAGTGCTGCTAAATACGTTTGCGGAATATGTAATCCTGATAGCCAAATAACAACTGGTTCATTTCCACTAGCCTGTAATAAACCAAATTAAAAATTATTATTCAAATAAGATCTTTAAAATATTTTTACTTGTAAAATTTATCAACTAACCCAATTGGAATACTGAACAATACGTCGCTGAAAATGATCCATCCAACCACCTAATTTTTTACGAGTTGCTGGTGCTAGCTTAGCCCATACTTGTGGTAAACTTCCATTGAATAGAGAATTTGAAATACTTTCAAGCACTGAATCCATACCAATTTCTCCAGCAATTGCCTAAAAATTAATCAAATCATTAAATTCTTTAATAAACTTTTATAAATAATTGTAAAATACCTTTCTCAGCTGTGTTAAATTAATTTTCATGATTTTAATTAATTTATTAAACCTCTCGAGTTCTTGAAAAAGAACAATTGCTCTTGGTGATAAATTTAAACCAAATGTTCTTTTGACCTTGATCAAATCATACTCAACTGGAATTTTTGTAAGTATATCTTTTCCAAGATTATCAATAAAATCTTCACGACTTGTTCCAGTTGAGCCAACAGCTGTAATTTAAAAATATTGTTAATTAATAAATTAATTTTGACATTGTTCAAGATGTTAAACAAACCAGTCTGAGGTTGTAGTTCAATTAAACTACTCCACATTTCTTTAGCTGCTTGTGTAAAATATCCAATTTCAGCATTTGGATGTAAGCCAAATACTTCAGGTGAATTTTCCAATGGTAATTCATCAATAAATTTAATATAATCATCACGATTACCAATTGGTGGAATAACATAGTCAACATAGCTGTCTTGATAAAAATGAAATGGCTGAAATTTATCAAATAAAAAATCACCAAAATATTCATCCATATATATTTTAGCAATTCTTCTATCATAACTGTCAATTATTCTTCCACCATACATAACTTCACCAATTAAATATTTCAAACTGTTCCATGGTAGTCTTGATTCACTTGTTGACAATGATTTTGTTAAATATGTGTCAAGTATCAGCACACAAACATTAAAATCAGATTCATTAAAATCATAATTTATATTCCAACCAATTTTATCATATTTTCTTCGTTCCTGTTGATTTAAAATGGTTTTATTTTTTGTTTAAATATATTTTTAATCTAATTATTTACCTGTACAACAGCATGAAAAAATGACAAGACATAAACAAGATCTTTAAATATATTATGAGTACAATTGTCCAATGTAAATGGTCTCATTTTGAAGTATGTATTTTTAATATTAAGCTTCAGGCCATTTGGTGGTTCAGTAACAACTTTTAATGATTGTTGAAGTATACCAATTGGAAAATTTTGTGTTGGATCTGTTGTTAGCCATAAACGAAAATCTAAATGTGGTTGTCCAATTATTTCAAGTCTTTTTTCTAATTCTTTTGTAAATGATAATAACAAGTGACAATTTTGTAGCATCAACCATTGTCCTGTTAAAGCAGCATTTTCAAGTAATTCAATTGCATGCTTTTCTTGTCCTTGGCCAAGTGAAAGATATTTAAATTTGTCATTTTCAATGTTATATCTATCAGCAAGTTTCATTAATTCAGATGTTGGATCAGAGCCTGGACTTAGAATAAAAACAACAGGCATTGTTGGTGTACTTTGTTCATAAATCATGTCAAAACTTATGTTTGGTGGTGTTATAAATTCATCACCCATTATTTCACTTATGTATTTAACAACACCACAATAAACACGATCAACTCTGAAGCATCTAAGCAACATGAGCTTTTGAAATGGTCCAAGTTTTTTTGAATAATTACATGGAAAATCTTCAGACTCTGGGCTGTCCAAGTCGTACCACTAAAATTTATTTTTAATTAACAATTCAACTGATTAATCGTTAAATTTATAAAATAAAAATACTCACTTTTTGCCAATCATCAATATGATTATTTAAATCATCACAAATTTCAGAAAAATAATTAGAAAAATCAGCTGAAATTTTGACAATATCTTGCCATCCAGATGTTGACAGCCAATTTGTTGGATTAATTTTTGTTGTTTTATCAAGTGAAACATTACCTTTGATAAAAAAATCCAATTCATTTTGTGAAATATTATCAATACTTTGTTGTATTCTTGTACATATTTGAAATGAAAATAATAATTTATGTTTTTCAAATATTCCAGTACAGCCATAATCATAAACACTCTTAGTAAGTGTGCTTATAATATTTTTTAATCTTTTATCTAATATAATATCTGGTATTGATCGACGTAATGAAAATGCAAATACTTCAAGATAACTACCCAATGAATATTGATACATTGAATTAACCATTGACATATCAGATAAAACAAAAAATAATATTGCTCCTCTTTTAGCAACTGGACGATATGCATTACGTAAATAATTTATATCACGTGCTGTATTACCAGCTAAACGTATTTTTTCAGTAACTTCTTCAGCACTTATTTTTGTATTTTCTAAAGTTTCAATTAGATCAATATTATCTAACATATTTCCTTTATTTGTTGCTATTTCATGTAGCAAACTCTCTTCAAGTTGATATAATAAACTTTTATTTTCACTTGTTTCAATAATTAAAGCTTCTCTTTTTTCTTCAACATCTGGTCGTTCAATTTTTACAACTACTGATAATAGCTGATCCTCTAAACCCTGTTAAAAATTAAAATCAATTATCAATCAATTACCTTAAACATATAGAGAAATAATTTTTAAAAACAAATATAATTACACTTGTTGTAACCATGTAATTAATAACAGTTGATTTTGCATAAACAGCTGGATTAAATGATGGATTTGATAATTTTGTTGTTAAATATAATTTAAATTTTGGATCATAATCAACTTCTTTATCACCAAGCATCACATATGATCTTCCACTTGCAGCTATTTACAAATAAAAAATATAATAAATATACATTTTGTTTCAATAAATAAATAAATTAAAACTTATTTAAATACAAACTTTGAATATTTTTCATTAAAACATTATCAATAATTGGATCAATATAATCAACATCTTGAAAAATAACTGTAAAACCATATTTAATTGAAATTTCAATTTGTTTTACAAAATCATGATCATTAAATGATAAAATTTTTAAATTTTTATTCTCTTTTTTTTTTAACCATTTAATAGCTTGTTGTTGTGGATCAATACAAAGTGAAAATCTTGATGCTCTAACTGTTAATATTGCATTTTGAATTGACAGTTCATCATATGGTAAACTTTGAGAATTCCATTCACTTATTTCAACATCATTTGATAATTCATTTTCAATTTTAAATGGTTGTATTATTGGTATATTTTTATTTAATATACTTTTTTGCCAATTATCATAAACCATATTATTTCTAAATTCATATGAAAATGGTCCACAATATGATAAAAAACTAGCAGATAATAAACAATTACCAATTATTAAATCATAACTATTTTTTAAATTTTCAAGTTCTTTTTTCCATCTAATATTTTCTGATGATAAACCTTTTATTAATCTATCAGCAGCCAATAATCTTTTTTGTAATAATGCTGTTTCAGCTTGTAACTTTTGTCTTTCATTAAATGCTATTTGATATTTACCATTTAATTCATTAATTTGTTTTTCAATTCGTTTCAATGATTTTTCTTCTTTATCAAGTGCTTTTTTTGCTTTTTCAGCTTCATATTCAAGTGCTTGTACTTTTTCAATTTTAGGCTTAACTTGACGATAAACAGAACAATATTCTAATACAGCTAATACAAATTTATAAAGACCATAACCAGCTTTACTTATTGTTGTCATTTGTTGCATTTTATCTGATTTTTTTAAATGTGCACGTACTGCTTGTTGTTGTTTAAATGTTATTTCATTACAATCCATATCTTGTAATGTTTTTAAAAAATTTGGATCAGCCATTATACCTTTTGCTGATTTCCATGATATTTCTTTAACACCACGAATAATTGCAATACATTCACAAACAATTTGTACTGGTTCTGGTGGTGTTGCAAATGAACGAATTTCTGTAATATCACTTTTTTCTAAATCATTTAATGATAATCTTGCTGAATCAAGAACTGGTTGTGCTTCAGCAAGTACTTTTTTTGCTTCTGATGATTCAGTTTTAATTATTTCATTACGTATTTCAATTTCTTCACGTTTTTCAATTGATATATTTTGTTTATGTTTAGCTATTTCTGTACTTTCACCAATTGTCAATAATAATTTATCACAATTTTTAGATTGTTCAACAACTTTAACACGTTGTACAGCAAGTATACTATTTAATTCAACAAGTGTTTCTGATGCTTCAGCTATTTTTTTTAAACCACCTGATAATCTTTCACATTGTGATTTAATATAATTTTTTTTTTCAATTAATAAATTTAAATATGTATTTATAAAATCAAGATAATGTTTTGGTGTTACATAATTTTTTCTACGTAATTTTGTTTGAAAATTTTTTGTATAATCACCAACTGATATATGAACATTGACAATATGATCAACAATATTTTCACGATGTTTTTCTGGTACATGAGGATTCTATGATTTTATTTTTTTCAAATAAAAAAAACGTTAAACATTTTGAATAATAAATTAAATATTATTTTAGATAAATTTTTGATACACTTACATCACGAAGTACAACATTTGCAACAGCATGAAGTGCTTGATGTGGCCAAGGAAACATCCAATCAATAGTCGTACTATTAACAAGTCCAGGATAATTTCTACACCTCGATCTTAATGTATCACCAGATGGACTCATTGACAATGCAATTCGTAAATTTGATACACTTGTATCAGTAAAATAAGACCATACATTTTCTCTATAGAAAAAAAGAAATTAAACAAATTAAACAAGAAAAAAAATTATAAATAAATAAATAATAATAATAAATACTTGGTAATTCCATAACCAGCAATTTTAGCTTTATTTCTACAAGCTCCAACAATTGTTTCTTTTTCATCATCAGTAAATAGAGCTGGTGCCATTCCAGTCATCAGCATATTATTGACAATTTCCAAAAATCCCTCATCAACAACATGAGCACCAGTAAATAAAAAAACAATTTTTTTACCATCAACACCAACAAGATAATACAATTTTTTCATATCTTCTTTAAAACTATTTTCATTATAACCACGTCCAAGTGATATTTCAAATATTTCACAATCAGCAGCAAATGCTGATAATTTAATAACTGATTGTTTACCACTACCACCAATACCAACAACTAAAACATGTCCACGATGCATTCTCAATGCTCTATGAATTCTAACTAAATGTTCTAATGCATCATTAAATAATACCATATTCATTTTTATATTTTTTTCATTATATTCATCAAGTATTTCCATAAAAAGATTAAACACAGCTTCATAATCCAAAACATCCTCATAAAATCTTGGCTCATTGTCATTACATGCATTTTTAAAATCACCAAATAACAATGGATTTCTTAATGTATAATCAACAACATCAGGATGTTCATTAGACCATTGTAATTTAATTTTTTCTTCAATCCAAGAATGAATAATATTTTGATCATCATCATTTATAAGTCGATCACAAATAACACGATTTATTTCATTTCTCCATAGTCTAATAAATTGTTGAATATTTATATAATATTCTGGTGTACTTTGTAATAAACCAGCTGTTATTCTTGATAAATCTCTCATGTTAAATATATAATGAAATTTTGATGGTGTTGGTGGTAATTCAATTGTCAATAATTCATATAATTCAAGTGTCATTTGTATTAGACAACTACTTATTTCTTGTATTTCATTTGTAAATATTTCCAAGTGTCCTTTAAGTATACTATGATAAATATAATTTAATGTTAAATCTGTTGGAAATGTTACATTATAAACTGAAAACATTGATATAAAACGTGGATCAACATTATTTCTTCCACCACCAGCTTTTCCCATTGATGCTAAATAACATATATCTTTAATTTGTTTCCAATTTAAATCTTTACCACGATCATACATACCACCATGTTCAAATAATAATTTTAATAATGCTATTGGTTGTTGGGTACCATATGTATCAACAAGTGGCATATTCATATCATCAATAAATATTATTAATTTTTTACCTGGTGATGGACCATATATATCTTTTGTTCTTTTTTCTAAAATTGATTCAATATTTCTTTGTACATCCATTGATGTTGTTCTTGATGAAAAATTAATTATTAATTTATTATATTTATCATAATTAAGTGATCTTAAAAAACTTTGTATTATTGCTGTTTTTGATGTACCAGTTTCACCAACTAATAATACTGGAATTTTTAAATTATTCATTAATTTTATAAACCAAGTTGTTCTCATTGTGTCAATTGTTGGAACAAGTATATCACTAAAATTTTTATTTCTTTCATGTATATAATTTGGCACCAGTGACTCCCATGGTATCCAAACTTTCTTTTCAATATCCAACATATATTCAAATAATGATTTTTTAGTAATTGGTAAGTATCCTTTAAAAAAAAGCAGAAATAAAGTTTTTATTAATGATAAATCATTTTAAAAATTGATAATTATTTATATTTTTCTTACTAATAGTTGCTAATTTTTGTGGTGTATCTTCAACCAACATTAGACCAGATGTTTTTTTCATAAATTCATCAAATTGTGATCGTGATTCAACAGTCAATGCAGCACCCAATGAACAATAACAAGCTTGAATATAAATTGCTTCTAAAAGTTCATTTTCATCTGTTATTTTGACATTTGATTGATCACTGTCATTTGAAATTTGACGTTCACTACGTGGTATTATATTATCATCATCTTGTTCATTATTTTTACATGGATAAAGTGCATCAATCATATTGCACAATTGATTAACCATATTTAATGAAGTTTGATGTATAATCATTTTTAATGGTGATACTTGTTGAAGACCAAGCATACCATCAATTATTAATTTTATTCCACCATCAATGTATTTATCAGATAATTGTTTTAATAAAATTTTTTGATTTTCTGTTCTTTTATTTATCCATTTATTCATAAATGGCTGCCAGCTTAAATTTTTTGGATCTACATAAACCATACCAGCTCTTGATACAGTTGCTGGTGATGCATATTGTAAATCACCAACTTCAAATAATAAACTACAATAATTTTGTAATTTAATTCTTTCTTGATTTGCAAGTGTTAATATTTTATTATCATCCATAACTGAATTCATATTTTCAATCCATAATGCATCAACATCACCATCAAATAATATATATCTTTTTTCATCTTTTGATGATTCCAGTGGTTTATTTAATTCTCTAAATATATTACTTAATAAACCATCAGTCCAATCACGAGTTAAAGGATCTAAAATTCCATACAGTTCAACAACAGTACATGCCTGTTAACAAAATTTAAATAAAATACAAATAACAGTTTTATAAAAATAGAAAATAATATATATTACTTTTGGATTTAGAATAGTTAATTTTGTTGGTTTATCAAGATATGTTTGTGCTTTGCATAGAGTTTCAATAATAACTGTTTTACCACCACCAGTTGGACCCACAATCATTGTTGAATGTCTTGTCATCATCACCTCATATAATTGTATAACTTTGTCAACCTAAATAACAAAAAAAATAAAATAAAATAATTGATAACAATTTAGAAAAAAATATAAAAATTGATTTACTTGATCAGGAATAACAATGTAACCATCATCATTTAATATTTTTTCAACAGCTTTATTAAAATCTGGATAGCCAACTCTTGGACAATCAAGTCCAGGAAATAAATCTTTAATTAAACCAATAAATAATGGTACATCATCAAATATAAATTTAGGTAAATTCATATCTCTTAATGCACGCATTAATACAACATTTTCTGGTAAATTAACAGATGTTCTTTTTAATTGTCCAGCCATATTTAATACTGATTTTAATGCTCTAAGACCAAAATCATAATGTGTTTGTTTACTTAATTGTTCTTTAGCAAGTGTATAAAGTACAGTCATTTTTTTAGCAAGTATTTTAGCTGTTAAAAAACCAGCACTAAATAATTTAATTTGACAAATTAATTCATTATCTGGTACAATACAAACAACTGGACGAAATAATGCTTTAACTGATTCTGGAAGTTCTGTTCTTCCTGCATAACCTGGATTCATTGTTATAAATATTCCAACTTTTGAATCAATTATAATTTCTTGTCCTTCAAACTATAAATATAAAATTTATTATCATTTATTTATTTAAAGACAAAAAATATAAATTTTAAAATTACAAGAAAACTTTTTGATTTATTTATTAAAGCTGAACGTATTGTTTGTAATTGTGTTGATATTACTGATAAAACAGATACATCAATACGATTAAATTCATCAAAACAACCCCATGCACCACATTGTGCAAGACCACCAAGTGTTTTACCAATAGCAACATAATCCATTCCTTCACCACAATTTGTTACAACACATAATAAACCAAGTGCTTTTGCTAAATCTTTTGTTGTTTCTGTTTTTCCAGTTCCAGCAGGACCTTTATTAATTATCCATATTAATAAACAATACAATAGATAAATTTTAATTTGTAAAATAATTAAATTACCTGCTGGAGCACCACCAAGATGCATAGAAAGTGCTTGAGTTATTGTTAAATAAATTCTATCAGTTAATGGAGTGATAACTAGTCTACCATTTAAACCCATGTATTCATATCCATATTCAAATGTTCCAGTACATTGATTCATCCATACATTATCAAGATCATGTACCCAATAAAATTTTAATTGACTTTCCCAGTCAAATTCCATTGCATCCATTATACTGTCTCTCACAAATCCATCAATAATATCACGAGTATGTACGTCAATTGTCAATACTGTGTCTAATTTTTTTCTATCATTATTTGTTAGTTTATCACTGCCCATCAATGTCACCACTTCATCCAATTGATTGTTTAATTGTTGAAGATACTAGAATGCAAAAAACAAATATATAAATTTATTATTTGGAAAACATTTAGATGCATCTTACATCTTTCATTGCTCTTTTTTTTCCTATTTTTATTTTTTGAAAAACTTCCTCGACTTCAGCTGTCCACCAAATTTGATTTGCAACTAAAATCATCATTCCTTGAAAATCCAATATCCATTCAGTTCTTGGTCTTCTTATCTTGAGTTTAAAAAACGAAAATTATATTATAAATATTTATAGTTAATTTTTTTTGTTTTTTAATATAAAATATTACTTTTCCATAATTGTAGACAGCTTTTTTAGTTAAAAATCTATTTGAATGTTTCATTTCAGCCAGTGCAAGTACCATCCATTCTTCAATTTTACCATTAGCAATAATATTATTTTGAAACTCCATTATTTCCATTTCACATGATATCAATGCAGTTGCAACAATGACATTTTTATTTTCATAATTATTAATTTGTGATTTTTCAAATTTAAATTTTTCTAAATTATCAAACATTTTTCCAACATGTTGTTGAATTGCATATGGCTCAGTACTTCCTAATACACCAAGTAATTCTTCATCACTGAGAAAATTAAATCTTGGAAATATCATACGTTTACTATTGAGATATTCAGTCAATGATTTTTGACATTTTTCAAGACCATATATTAATGATTGAAATACATTTAATCGATCATTAATCATACAACATTCATAGACATTAATACGCTTTGAAGTATCAATCATTATTTGACGAAATGAATTATCAATATCATCAAAATTTTTAGCAACTTCTGGTAATTGTAATCTTATATCACCACCAACAAATATTCCTTCAAGATATAACCAACGTCGTTGAAGTTCCATCCATGCTTCAATAACTTCAGCAATTATTTGCATTGATTTTTCAAGTTTACTAACTGCTGATAAAAATGGACCAACAAATTGTGATGCTGCCATGCTTTGAAGATTCATTGTATTGTCTTCAAGAACTTGATTCAATTCATCAATTGGTCCAATTATAAATCCACGATCTTCACTACCTTTTTGATGAGTTATTGAATATTTTTATTATTTTTTTATGACAAAATAAAATAGACAAGAGCAAAAGTTAGAAGTTTTATTTTCAAGGCATCTGCTAGCTAGCTTTTTTTGTTGATAAACCAATATGATAATTTATTTATTTACCTTTGTAATGATGAATCAATATAAATTCCATTGACTTCCAAATATCTTCAACTTCTTTAACACCTTTTTCAATTGCTTGTTCTTTCACTGCATTTGTTACAATAACATCAGCAATATCTTGAAATTTTGCCAAATCCATTTGAAACATATTCTCCAATGTAAATCTATAATTAAAAATTAATTTACAATTTTTTTGTCTTTAAAATATCGTCTAAAATATTATATATTTTCTCACCGTTCCATTATTATTTTTTTTTTTTTATTTTCCCCAACGTTTGCAATTTAATTAATTTAAATTATAATTTTAAAAATATATTATACTAATTATTAGTCTCTAAAAATACTTAATAAATTGAGTATAAAAAAAAAAAGAAATAATAACAATTATTTGAGAATTTAAAGTACCAATAAATTATGATGCTAAAAATCCTCAAAAAAAAAAAAATTCACATATTTTTTCCACGGCACTTAAAATAATAAAATATAGTATTTAAATGTTGCTAAAAAATATTTATAATTAAATTTAGTTATTGATATAGATAATTTAATTATTTATCACTCGCGCACCTTTCTGGATCCATATCAAAATACATTCCAGTTTTATTCATCAATTCACTCCAGTGTCTTTCTCTCATTGCATCATTTTTAAGTTCAACAAATAATGGAACTGAATTTTTAAATGCTCTCATTGTAGCATCAAGTGCCTGTCCAACACTCAATTGTCTAATATATTTTGGTAGTTTTTTAAATTCTCTAATAAATTGTTCAATTCCATCAATTAATTGTTGTGGATTTAAATCAACCCACAATGTTTTTGACCATTCATCACGTGCATTTTTTTGTCTTTTAAAAATATCATAAATCAATGACATTCCATCAAAATCATTTTTAACTTTAATAAAAACTGAAAAATCTGTTGGTGAAAGATCAAATAGTAGCTCTGAACTTGTTAAATCTAATCTTTTTATTTCCAGTATTTTTATTTGTTCACCAAATTCCTATAAATTATTTAAAATAAAAATTGTTTATTAATTTTTATTTACTAATGTACAGCTGTTATTTTATTTTTATTTTTTTGTTCTTACTTCCATTAATTTAATTCCACTGTCAAGATCATTGTTATAACTTCCAGGACCATGTTTATAAAAATAATCAGAAAATCTTAAACATTCAGCACAATAATCTAATATTTGTTCTTTAGTCATTTGACAAAATTGATCAAATGTACTTTCTAGGGTTGTTGAACGATATAATGCACCAAGATATAATGATTCCCAATCTTGTTGTATTTTAAATGACATTAATTTATCATCAATTGGATAATTAATATTATGTATATCAAGTGTTCTAAATATTTCTTGATATTCATTATATTGTACTTCAGCTTGTATTGCTAATTTTTTAATATTTGATATTGCTTTCATAACAAGTTTAAATTTTTCTAAACCACTTATAACAAATTCAACTTCTTTACGATAATTATCTATTTTTAATTTTAAATTATACATTGATTCTTTTGTTTTTTTATGAAGATTATTACCAAGTACTTGTTTCCATTCTTGTGCATGATTTTTAATTGAATTTAATACTGGTAACAAATTTATTCTGTTTTGAAATTAAAATTATAAAAAATTATATTTTATTTTGTTTTTTTTTTGTTTAAATTAAATTACCTTATACAATTTAAATCATAATGTGAATTCATTTCATCAATTTCATCAATAATTGCTCCATAAAAAGAAAATTTTTCTTCATATTGAAATAATGTTGGATTTTTTGATGAAAATTTTTGACATATTTGGGGTTTATCAAGTCTCCAAAGATTAACATATTTTTCCCATCTTTGTAAATATTTCCAACAATCTGCTGATAGCTTTTGTGTTGTTTCTTGTATATTTATTATTTTATCATTTATCAATTGAATACTCATGACATCTTCATAAAAACTAAATAACATTAGCTCTTCACGATCATTTTGTTTAACTGGTTTACATGGATGACAAGTACCATACATCCAACGTGGAAATAATTTAATTTTTTCAACAAGATTTTTTATATTTCTCAAGACAATTATGTCAATGTTTGTTGGTGATGGACGTAATACTATTTCAGCACCAAGTAATATTCCATCTAGTTTAAATATTGGCTTTTTTCCTGATAAAAGATTATTTATTTCTTCCAAATTTTGTATCATACATCTAATGACAATTATAAAAATTAAAAATACAATTTTCATTATCAAGATAATTATTATTTAAATAAATTTTATATAATTAAAGAAACTTACGTAATAAGTGCTGTAAATATTTTATATTCATATTGTTTATAAAAATATTGCATTCCTTGACTTTTTCCAGTTGATGTACCTTCAACAAGACTCTCTAATTTAATCAACATTGGACTTATTGATTGATAAACATTAAGCATAATACCAACAAGCTCATTTCTTTTATTTTCAATATCCAAAAAATATGTTTGACATTCATTTAATTGATAATCAGTATCATTTTGATTTTTTGTAGTTGTAAATAAATTAAAACAACTTATTTCATTGTCAATACGAAGATCCATGTCTTTTTTCATTTGATTAATTTGCTCGACAATTGATGAGAAACTTTTTAATAATTTTTGACATTCTGATGCATAATCTGATATTGTCAAAGCATACCAATTTAATCTCATGACACCTGGTTGTATATGTTTTTCAATATTTTGAATAACACATTTTAATAATTTCATCTGTATTTTAAAATAAAAAATAATTAAACAAATTTATTTAACATAATACACAATTAATTTTAATTGTTAACAAATTATTCTCACATCAGCAGATTCAAGATTACTCATTATTCTATTGTACTCATTTATCATTGTTTCAGTAACATCAATATCACTTCTTAGTCTATTTTTTTGTATACCAATTTCTGTTATAACATCTGGTAATTCAAAACCCATTTGTTCAAATAATTCAGCCTCATGAATTACATCAAATACATTTGAATCAAAATTAACATAAAATTTTAATTGATGCTCAGCCATTATTTTATTATCCATTATTTCCATCCATGTTATTTTTGTATTTTGTTTGTCATTTAAATTTTCATATATTGAATCTTTTAATAGCTGATTTATTTTTTGTAATGATTTTTTATCTGATTTAACAGTCATTGATGATGATATATTAAAACTTTTTTGATTTGTTAAAATTGAACCTTCTGATAATTTTTTATTTTTTAATTTTTTTTCTTGTGTATTTGCTTTTGATATTATTGCTTGCATTTGTTTATCCTCAAAATCTACATGATAAATAATTATAAATTAATATAATTTTATAAAAAAATTATAATTATATATTTATGTGAATATTTTTATCTTACATTTATCCTCATCAATTGGTATGACTTTTAAAATATTTTTCTTCATTATTTCAACAACAAAAGATTGTGATTTTTCAAGCCATAAATTATATTTTTCTTCTTCATAAAATCTCATTTTTTTAACAACACTTTGATACTGTTTAAATGTCAAAGTTTTGAGATAACTATCTTCAAGATCTTTGACATTTTGAAATATTAATACTGGACGTCTTAGTCTGTGAAAAAGTTGTCGTTCCCAATAAACAGATCCAGCAATTGGTGGATGATATCTCAACAGTGGAGGATTTTTTTTACCTTAAAAAAAATAAACAAACAAATCATCCAACAAACCACTAAAATCTCTAAATTATTTTTAAACAATACCTCGATTAAAAATTCCTTCAACTTGATTAATTTCTTTACTAAATTGTTGCATAATAACATCAAATTTTAATAACAACTGTTCTTGTATTGCCTGTCTTGTTTTAATATTTTTAAATTTTAAAAGTACCTCAAGTGCTTCTTCTGCACTAATCAATACCATAAAACATTCATCAATAAAAAATTTAGCTTCTTTTTCTAAATTTTTAACTTCAAAATAAAAATAATCAATTGTTGCATCCCAATTTTCTTTATTAAATTCAGTATAAACATTAAAATCTGAATTTTTAATTGGCATTATTGTTTCATCAACTTTTTTAATAATAATATCAATTTGTGATGGATCATTTATAACTGATTTTAATTCTTCTCCAAATATATTATAAAAATCTTGAAGTACACTTGATATTTTATTTAAATCATCACATACTTTTGCAATATATTCTGTTTCTTTAAATAATCTTGGCTGATCAAATTCCCATCTAATACCTTTACCAGATACTTCAATATTTTCACGTGTTTTTAAATAACATGTTTTCCAATTTTTCATCATAAAATATCCATCTTTTGTTTGTTTTGATACATCATCAAGTGATTTATTAAATACATATTTTATTTCTAAATTTTTCATAATATTTTGACACAACTGCCATGATATACGTTCCATCAATGTCACCATTGTTTCTTCAGAATTATAATACTTTGACAATACCCAAATCATTCTAATTGCTTCCATCAATGATGGTATTGAATTACCAATTTTACGAAAATCATTACTATCTGTTATCAGCTTAAAATATCTAACTATTGTATCAAGAAATTTTTTATTATCTCTTGCATGTGTATAATTTTTCCATAGCTCAATTTCAGACCAAGTGAAACCTGATATTATTGGTGATTCAATGACATTTAATAATTTAATAATTTTTTGTGCTGATGGTTTTTTTAATTGTTCAACAAGTATTGATAGACCAGTTTCACGATCATGCCAATAATCAAATTCAGCAATTGGTCCTTTACCTTGTGGTATTTTATTTAAATAATTATCAAGCATTTTTTGTATATGTTTACTCCATGATATGACAATATTTTCTAATTCTTCAATCAATGATTTATCAATATTTGATGGATTAAAATTTGTATCTTCAATTGAAGGAAGATCAGTTAATTGTGGAACATTTAATAATAAATCACCTTCAACATGATCAAGTGTCCATTCAACAACTTTTATTAGCTCTTTTAATTTATCTAACATTTCTTTTTTACTACTTTCCATTGGTTTATCGGAATATTGTTTAGTTTCACTTTTCAAGGATGTTAATTCAGCTTGATCTTTTTCATGTTCTTGTATTTTTTTACCATCAAATGATGAACGTGTTTGATTGTTTACTTTAAATTTATCAAGTGAAACAGATACTCGACGATAACTTGATGGTCTTGCAAATTCAGAAACCTAAAAAATATAATTTAATAATATAATTGGATTTATTTATTGTTTTTTTGGTCTTACTTGAGATTCAACGACAGATGATAAAGTTGCTTGTGCTTTTCCAATACTATCAGACTTTGAACGAGCATGAATTTCTTCAATCTGTCTCTGGGCTGCAGCAACACCTCGATATTGTTTCTCAATAAAAGGTTGAAAGACCTGTTTAAAAACAAAAATAATATTCAAATTAAATGTAAGATTAAATATTAAATGGTAAATTACTTTTCATATGAAAAAATTACATTAATAAGTATGTTTTTTAGAGATGAAAGTATTGAACCATTTATGGATCCAACTATTAGATAATCAGTTATTCTTTCATCACATAATTCCCATGAATCAAATGAAGGAATTCCATCTTCACTTGTTCGCAAAAAATAAAATAAATTATGATTTTTTAACTCTTCATTGTTTGGATTTATTTCACCGCAAAACATATGTATTATTGGCTTTTGAATAATCTTGTCAACAACTTTCTGTAATAAATTATTAATCAATATTGTATTTTATATTTTTTTTAAATTAATTTTACCTTTGTTAAAATGTATTTGTCTTCTTCACCAGGTGGAGGAACAAAAGGTTTTGCTTCAACTTGAAATACAAATAAATAATTATAAAAAAATAAATTTCCATTTGAAAAATTTATTATTAATATTGTTCAGCAATTTTAAATAATTAAATATAAATAAAGTAACTGGATAAATTTTTTTAAATTTGTTTTAGCAGTAACATACGTGATCCAACACTTAGTGCTTGTTGTTTAGCATCTTGTAAATTTTTAACATCAATTAAACTTTCCTTGTCTTCATCTAATCTTTCACTTTCATCATCAACATCTTCCTCTGTTCCTGATGGTACATGGGTCATTGAAACACCAGTATTAATAACACCAGTATCAACACTATTTAAATCTAAATTTTCAATTTTTTTTCCTTTTTTAGATTTTTTAGTTAATTTTTTATCCTTTTTTTTATCAGTTTTTTCAACTTTTCCTTAATTAAATAAAGTACTAATTAATTATAATTTCTTTTTTTTAAATTAAAATAATAGTTTTTAAAAAATTAATATATTTTTTTACCTGGTGCACTTTTTGTTAATCTTTGAGGACGATTTTTTCCACCAAATCCAGCTGATGATAGGTTTAAAATATTTGCTAAATAAATATTTCAAAAAAATCATTAATTATTAATTTAAATATATTTTTTTTATTTATTAAAAAAAGCTTACATTCTTCCCACACTGATACTTCTTCTTGTATTATTTCATCTCTAAATGTTCGATAGAAAAATACAACTTTTTTTTCTAAATCAATTTCATCGTATAATTCGAGATTTAAAAAATCAAGTAATTTATCTTCATAGTATCTATCATTTTCCTATGAAAATAAAATTTAATTAATTTATAAAATTGAATGATTAATAGTTGATAAAATACCTACATTAATAAGTTCATCAAAAAGTTGGTTATAACTGTTATCCAAACAGAGAAATTTCATAACTTTATTTTTGATCCAAAGTATTCGATTATCCATTGTCATTGATGATGACATTTCAAGTGTTGAACTTTTTGCAGACACAAAAGATTTATCATCTGTATCATTTATTGTTTTATTACTTGAACTCAAATTTATATCTTTTTCTATACTCATTTTTCTGTTTGTATTTTCCATATTTATATCCTCATCTGTATCCATTATTAATCTCTATTTTTCAGCTTATTAAATTAAAAATAAATTGTATTTTATTTTTCTAAATACTAATTACATTTATTATGATAAAATATTGACTCATTGATACAAATGTAAATGAATATTTATTTGATCAATATGGACTCAGGTGTAAACAAAAATACATAGCTACATGTTGTCATGTCGTCATGGAAATAATAAAAAAAAATATTACTACTTAGTATTTTTCTCAATAGTAATTCAATATTTAATAATTTAATAACTCAATAATAATTATTGATGTGCTGTTAACAAACTACATGGTGATTTAAAATTATATTAATAAATTATTAAAAAAAAAAAAAAACTGTGTTAACCATAAATAAAAAATTGTAATTTTATTTATTTATTATTATTTGTTATTTTTCTGTTATCACTAATAGCAGGATATTGATTACAGATGTCATGAGAGTGCATTGAGCGGCTTAGTTCAAAAATGTCTACTACACCACCTGCACCACGCCCAATCCATATCGCACCTTATCGATTGGATGATACTGGAGGACACGTATGATCAATCATTGGTGATCATTCGAACACATCCGGGAATGACACTGTTGCAATACATCAAACAATTTTACATTGGTTGTAACTTAACAGCCATCGTTGACGTGGCTTCGACTGACACATATTTTCCAAATTTCCACTGAAAATAAAAGGCCGTTACATGTAAGTATATACTGATTAATATATAAATAAAATAATTAAATTTATTCCACATTATTAATTAATAGTTTTATAATTTATTTGAATAGTAAAAAGTTGAGAATTTTATTAAAATATTTTTATAAATTTGATTGATCATACACGTGTTGATAATAGTCGATGTTTTTTTGCTTGGTAAAGTGTTAATTTATTAATTTATTATTGCATTAAATTATAAAACTATTATAAATATAATTAAATAGATTATAAAGTTTATGATACACTTATTAGCAAAGTTTAATTTTCCACGTTAAATGTAAATTAATCAATTGCGGACAATGATTAGTGTGTGTATTGATAAAATTATAAATTAATTTTCAATAAATGATTTATTGTCTTGAAATAAATAATTAATTAAATTTGTTTATTGGTTTTCAGTTCATTGGTGGGTCATTGAGGTAATTATATTTGTGGATGTGATGACGTGGTGCCTGTTGTAATCAGGTGATGTCACAGCCGGAAGCCATCGTCGACGTGGCTCCTGCAATTCCACGTTTTTTACTTACAAATTTCCATTTGAACGAGAATATTCAATTATTTAAATAAAAGTAATACAACTTTATTTATTGCTATTTTTTAATCTATCATTTAACTATTTATTTGAGTTGTAAATTTTTCTAAAATTTTGATTAAAATATTCAACACGTGTTTGCTATTATTAATTTATTTTTTCAATTTACAGTAATCATTTACGATTGAAGTCTAATAAGACGTGGAAAACAACAACGTGAACACAACAACACTTCAAAACATGATTGTCCAAGAGTTGGCTAGCCAGATTAATGGAAATTATTCCAAGTCATTATTAAAAATTAACAAAGGTAAATAAATTATATATTCCTTGATTAACAAACAAGCCTGAAGTAAATTAAAAACGTTCTTTTAACTTGTTATGCTTTACTCAAAAATATTCTACTATAAAAAAGTACAATTATTAATTAATTATTTTATATTTTAGTGAATATCACGGACCAGATGTTGCATTAACCAATACATCAAATCAAGTTCATTGAAACCGATGAATCTTCAATGGGACATCACAGTTCGTTGGTTATTTTCCACCAACATTCAATGAACTTGATAGATTAATGCAAAGATATAATGATGTAAATTAAAAAACATTTAAAAGCCAACAAGTATAGTACAGGCAAATTTAAAATCAGATTAAATGTATTGAATGACAACAACAGTAAATCTGGTGTCATGATCTTAATAAATTTGTTAATGCTGTTATAAAATATTGCTATGTTGATGGTCAAGGTAAGATTAAAATTGAAAAAATACAATCCCTGGTAAAAATGCATAATTAAATCGACATTACAATTGACTTGACGTGTTATAGGTATAAGGTTTTTACACGTTAACTGTTACTTTGATGTTGTGTCAATTTTATCGTGCATTTCTACCAGGGAAGCACTTGAGTTTAAAAATGAAAAAAATATATAATAAATTGTTACTGTCTTTTTTTTTTTATATTTTAAGAGAAATATTAGAAAATTTTTTTATATGTAAATACCGTAATAAACAAGACGAGACGAGAAGTGACAAGACAATAAAAATATGAAATTCGAGACAAGAAACTAATTTCTTTTTTTTCAATTTTTTGAATTTCTAAAATAATAATTTTTCTAAAAAATAATCAGATAATTTCAAATAAAATGATTGAAGATTAACAATATTTAATTATTATAAAAAGAATTGATCTTCAATAATAATGGTCCTGAAATTCATGATTAAAAATTAAATTTCATGTTTCATTCAGTAGCACATTGAGCACTTGAAGTCACAAAATGTTACGTCGAGGTTTCAAGTGCTCAACGTGTTGCTGCATTCAGACCTTCAATTGAGGATCCACAAGCAACAACATGCTAGGCGTTTAAAAAAAGTTAAAAGTATTATCCACTGGCCAAAAGACAATTTAAATTTTTAAAAAATCATTTTTATTATCCGTTAAAAAGCATGAATTTATTTATTTATTTATTTATTTTTTCATCAACTACTTTGATATAATTTAAATTGTCCCTTGACTACTGGACAATTTTTTAAACTATTTTCAAACGCTTAGCGTGTTTTTGCATGTAGACTCTCAATTGTTGCTTGTCTTGATTATAAAAATACTTGAGCACTTGGAGCTTAAGTACGAAAGATAATAGCACTTTATTATATATTTTTTTTTGCCTTTTATAGAATATAATAGAAATATTTTTATGTATATAGTTTCTCAAAAATTAATAATCGATATATCGAAAAAAATTTTTAGCTGTGGTAACGAGGATTTAGCCCGCTGGAAGATCAAGCCAGTTGGTTCGATATTCTAGCATGCTTGGGTAGCCAGGGTTGCCATCCAGCTCGTTGGATTCACATGTGCACTCAAAATATATTGTGTAGTAAGCAAAAGAGATTATTTTTTACCGGGTGATACAGATTATGTGAATCTAATGAGCTAGATAGCTGTCCTGGCTATCCAACTCGCTAGAATAACTTACCAATTGGTTTGATCTTTCAGCAAGCGAATTTCTCGTTACTACAACTTAAAATTTTTTTCAATGTGATTAATTAGTAATAAATAATAATAAAAGACGAATTGGGTTTTTATAATTTTAATAATAGTTTGTTTTCAATTTTTCAAGCTTTAACTGCTTTCATTTTTTGTATTTTTTCAATTTTAGACTTTACTTTGTCTGCACATAGCAAATATTAAATTGATTTTTATGTAAATTATATTATTGTAGTTTCAAAACAAACCAAATTTATAATAAATAAATAATGATTTATTTTGTTTATCTTATATATTTATTTTTTTTTCTTTCAGTTGACAATATTTTTTTACAATTTAATTATTTATTTAACTCTGTAATCTATATTGAAAAATATTTTAAAATGACATATATTTCATTGTATTATACATTTTCAGCTTAATATTTTAATATTTCTTTTTGCAACATAATTTTTTCCCATTATCAAGCCGAGGTAATTCAAATGATGGAATTACCAGTTGCAATTTAATACGATTCATCTTTCAATACTTTTTTCAATTACTACAAAATTTTTATTATTAATTATCATTATTTTAAATATTTTCATCGACACTTTTAAAATTAAAAAAACGCATTGAATATGGTAAATCAAAATTTATATTATCATTATTCAAATTATTATCTTTTTTATTATTTAATTCTGAAATCGATTTTTCACTTGTTTCTTTTCCATTAAAATCATCATCATAATAATTATCTTCCTTTTTATTATCCAAAAATTTTATACCAGAATTGTAAATTTTACCTGCATTTTTATTTACTTGACTTTTAGCAAAATGATCATTTAATTTTTCAACACCATCAGTGATATTTAATGTAACTTGATAAGGTGAACTTTCACCTTCAAATGAATCATGATAATCACGAGCTCCCATCAAATCATCTGAATAATCCGAAGAATTTTGTCTTAAAAAATTCAACAAAGGTGGTAAAAAAATGTTTGATGGTTGTGAAATATTTTCTATATCAAATCCAGTATTATTAATTCCCTCATTTATATTTTTAGATGCTGTAAAATCTTCAACAACATATTTATATTTCATTTCATTTGTTTCATTCAATTTATTATCAATTTTAAATTTATCATTATGAAAAATATCTGGCACTTCAAACCAATTTTTAGTTATATTTTTTTCACCAATATTAGCTTTATCAGTAACAGCATTATGTTGTGCAATATTTGAATAATAAAAAAATGGTGGTATAATATGAGTTGGTGGAATAAATATATTATTATCACCTTGATAATTATCATCACTAATTTCAACTAATTGTGTATAATTTTTTAATACTTCTTCTGGTGAATTAACACCTAAATCTAAACTTTCAATATCATAATTATCAAAATCATTTAATATAATATTACTATTATTATTTATATCAACTAATTCAATTGAATTTATTGTTGTTGATATTTTATTATTAAATTTAATATTCAATGGTGTACTTTGTGTTGTTGTATTTTCATAATTTTTATATGGCAAATCATTATTATTATTATTATTATTAAATAATGTCTCTTCATTATTATTATTTTTATTTATTATTGTATCAATTAAATGTTGTTTATTATTTTTTTTATTATTTGCTGAATAAAGATGATCTGAACTTTCAAATTCTAAATCATATTTTGATGTTTTAACTGTCGTTGCTGGTACTGTTGGTGAATAATATGTTTTTTTAGTTGTTGTTATTGTTGGCACTGTTGGTTTATATGATAATTTATTATTATTATTATTATTTTTATTATTGATATCATTATTATAATCTTCACCAATTGTATGAATTTTAATACCAGATATATTTGAATGTTCATTACTTGGATAATAATCAATATCACGATCGTGTTGTTCAATTGTTGAATATCTTGAACTATATTTATTATTATTTTGATAATTTTTAACATTTATATTGTTATTATCTTGATAATTATTATTGTTATTTATATTTTTAGTTTCTGTATCGAGACTTGAAATTTTGTAGGCTTGACGAAGTATCTCATCATCATCAGCATCATTTATTGATGATGTTTGACTGTTTATTATGTAATAATTTTTAGTCAATGAACAATCAACTTTATTCCACCAATCACATGTTAATAATTTTTGACTGAATACAGAACCAATTGGACAAAGAAATGATGATATTAAAAAACTACCATCACAAACGTGAAATAATTGACATCCTGCTTCTTCATCTGCATAATAACCTGTTGAAAAAATTAATAAAATATATATAGATTAATAATTTATCAAATTTAGATTTTTTTTACTATGATAGAGTTGAGCTATCCTCGTAATTTTTTTTTTATTAAATTGTCTATGATCTAAGCTGATTGATAAAAAAAAATTATAATATTTGAAATGGTCAAATGGGGGGTAGGGGGTGAAAAAAGAAGATAGCTCGACCCCATCATAGTTAAAAAAATTAAAAACAGTGAAAATCCACCCCCTACCCCTCTTTGACTATTTCAAAAATTCCCATATTTTTTTCTAAACTAGCTTAGATCTCAGACAATTTAATAAAAAAAAAATTACGAGGATAGCTCAACTCTGTCATAGTCAAAAAAATTAAAAACAGTTAAAATCCACTCTTTACCCCTCTTTGACCATTTCAAAAACTCCCATATTTTTTCTTTCATTAGCTTAGATCCTAGACGATTGATTAAAAAAAAATTACGAGGATAGCTCTATTTTAATAATAATTGATAATAAGAGTTAAGGGCCGGGCCCAAAAAAACCTCTATATGTTCCCTGTATTTTTAATTTCGATGCACTTACTTAGACGGTATATATTCAGCGTCATAAAATTAAAATACATTCATATTAAAGTTATATAAATAAATAAAAAAATAACATATAATATAAATATTCAAAGCTAAATAATTTTGCAATAAATTTTTAATAATTTCCTTATTTCAAAAATAAAGTTAAATAAAAAAAATGTAATTACTAAATGCAATTCCTTTTTTGTATTATTTTATTTTTTTAAAACAATTGTTTTAATTCTTTGTAATTATGCAATAATATTTAATTAAATTTATCAATTATTTTTCAAATATTTGTAACATGTTATTTTTTTTTTTTAACTATTATTTCTTTAGTTGCATTATACATTTAACTATTTAAATAAAAAATTACAAAGTTAGTTGTATTTTTTTTTGTCTATTTATAGCGTTCTTTGTTTATTTGTTATTTATTTTTTTTTATTGTTATTGCTATTTGTTTTTTTTTTTATTTCATTTATGAATATATAGATATAGTTTAGAGGGCATGATATTTCATTACATCTTGAAACAATTTTTCCTTTTATAGATCCATGCTAAGTGTTCGAGAATCTACCGGCATTCTGACCTATTACGAAATCCAATAAAATGTATGGGAGTGGGATATTAAATCACGATTCACGAGCCACAGGCAATCTATACATATTTGCTTCTTAGTTCAATACACACACGAGATTCATCCTTGACATCAATGCTAAAGGTGACAATTTAAAATAACTAAAAAAATAAATAAATGCAAATAAGGACAAAATATCTATTAAACCACAAAAAAACAAATTAAAAATTATAATTTTTATACACTTAAACAATTAACATAATAATAATAATTTAATTTAAAAAATTATTTATCATTGTAACTAATAGTGTAAATAAAAATTTTTATATTATAAATATTTGTAGAAGAAAAATAATTAAAAATCAGATATTTATCTTGAAACCGGTTTTTTTTTTTACTGTTTCTTCTAATTATTATGTCTTTTTGTATATAATTTATTTTTTTTTTTAGTTAGAAGATTCTTTACTGATTCAAGATATGACAATGTCATATTTTTATTACCTAACATTTGTCTATTTAATTTTTATTATATATTTTTTTTTATTTTTGTCAATTAGTTTTGTTGTGAAAGAAAATTTTTTTTATACCTATCATGTTATTTAATTTTTTTTTTTTTTTCTATTTATAAAAAAAAAATGATGATTAAGGTGATTTAATTTTTGNTAGTATCATTATAAATATAATAATAAAATTTTTTTTTTTCTTTTTTTAAACTTTCGACATTTTAATATCAATGAGATATTTTTTAATAATAAATAACGTACTTGGGCGAGAGATGATCAAACTATTAAGTAATATTGGGGATTTACGTTGTTTTTTTTTTTTTTATTTTTGAAATAAATATATAATGATCCTTTCTTTTTTTTTTTTATTAGGTGTATACAATAACAACTCACCTCTAAATTGAGCATCACAAATGAAGCTCGTTTGTGGCATTATTCTGTACACTGGGTAATCAATACCTGGCTCACCTGGAACATTTTTTCTTATATCATCAAGACCTGAAAGAAATAAAAAACATGTTAAATTTTATATTTATCATTGTTATTTTTAAACATAAAAGCTTATAATAAATTATTTTACAACTTTTGAATATCTAAAAAAAATTTTATGATTTTTTTTTAAATTAATTTTTAATATTTAATCAATTTTAAATTTGTAGATGAAATTTATATAGCTTTTAGTTTGTCTAAAATAATAAATATTTAATAAATAAATAAATGAACAAAAATAAAGCTGTTTTACTATTTTTTTTTATGTAAAAATTTATTTTAATTTTTTTTAAAAATATTTGTTTACCATCTTGATCATAGGAATCGTAATTTTCATCAGTTCGATATGTTTCAAAAGAGTCTTCCACAACTGGTTCATAATATTTACTAAAAACAAAAATTAAAAAATTGCATTATTATTTATGAAAAAGTAGCCAATTTATTTAAATAAAAAATTTTATTTACCTCCCTCTGGAGCCATCGATAGCTCTTTTAAAAATAGAACTCGATTTTAATTTATGATCGTCAACTGGATCAATCGCCAAACATCCAAAAACCACAAAACCTTCATAGAAAAAAGAAAAACCAAAAACAAAAAAAACACACAATACACTTAATATATTAAATCAACAAAAAACACATTAATAAAAAGAAATATATTACTCTAATTTCAAAACAAATAAATATATCAAAAAAATTTGTAATTTACCAAAAAAAAAATCAAAAAAATTACACAATACACAAATATATTATTATCTCAACAATCAACACACAAATAAAAAATAAATATATATTATTAAAATGACCAAAAAATATTGACTAGTATAAAATTTTAAATTTACAAAATTAAAAAAATTAAAGAAAAATGACCATAATCATTTAAAACTACAAAAAAAAACTCACATAATCCAAGAAAAATCTTCATTTTTCATTCGGAATAACATGAAAATTCCATGAATAAATATAAAAAAATTAAATTAAAAGTTGTTGATATAATAAAGCAGTCAATGCACTGAGACTTCCTCAACTCATCTCATGAGTGTCTTCTTTGAATCATCATATACAATCCAATGTCTCACACCCATAAGTAATATCATAAAATAAAAAAAAATAAAAAAAAATAATGGAAGGGATGACTCGCCTATTTGTTACTTTCCTACCTCTTACTTTTGCTGCCTTCATTTGCAACTTTTTATTATTATACATATCTAAACGACTAAACGTATCTTTCTCTTTTTAATTTTTATTATAATAAAAAAAAAAAAATTAAATGTTTATCTTGTCAGTAAGCGTTGATTCATGTATGAAATTTATTAAATGTTCAACAATGTGAATTAGCCATCAACCTGAAATGTTTCGCCAACTTGGATCCACCCTTGAACCCCAACGAGGTCAACATCTAGCCTCCATCACATTTCATAATTTTAATTTTTTTTATTAACTTTGCAATGTCCTTATGTTTATTTATTTACGGAAGAATTATTTTATTATTATTATTCATAATTTCAAGTTAATAAACAAACTTGTAATTTATTTGTTTAATTAAATAATATTGCATAAAAAAAAAAAACTTTCTTTTATATATATTTTTATTCTAATATAATTTCTTTTTGTTATTTCATTAATAATTTAAGAAAAAAATATATTTTATTTTGATTTTTAATTTACAAATGTCTTACAAAATATTGAGAAAGTTTGAGCTTTTGCAAATGCGCATTATTACTGTTGTAATTAAAAACAAAACCCACAATTTTATTTAAAAAAAAAAAATTTTATAAAATAAATAGACAATAAATGAAATATAAAAAAAAAATACTTGCGAAATATTTTTATGAATTTTTCATCTGGTGGTAGCATAATAGCAAGATGTAAAATTAAATAAAATTGATTGTTAAATAATACAAGTTTTTATGAGTTAAAAAAAATATAAAATATAAAAAAAAAAGGTGTAAATATCTTGAACATGATGCTGTTCATTTATTTGATAATAAATTCTTAAGTTTATGATATTTTTTTAAATTCTTTTCAGTGACTTGACCCATATGTTTATCGTGGGTAGAATGATGATGCATACAAAGAAGGTAATCATTGCGGTTCAGATTCGTTTTTAGATATTACATAAATTCGATGACATTGCCACACATTTATACCTGCTTTATTTTTTCAAATTAAAATATATTAAAATACATTTTTCTTCATCGAGATTCAAGTCTTTTATTTTTATCATTCAATTTATTTATAAAAAAAAAAATCTTTTTCATTATTCTGCATATATTTAGAAATAAAAATCTTTTGATCTAAATTAAATTTACATATTCCTTTCACTCTAAAAAAAAAAAAATACCACAAAAAAATAAAAAAGAAAAGTGGCAATTTACGTTTTTAGTTTTTTTTTTTTTTTATTTTGCAAATTACTGTATTGAAAGATTTTTACTGAAGATGTTGAAAATTTATTCAATAAAATGAAAAAAATTTATGACATTTCTAAAGTTAAATAGATATATAAAAAAAAAAAAAAAATATGTTTATTGGCATTGATGAATAATCTGTAGCACGAATTTATATTTTTCTGTAAATAGTTTCAATGAAAATTGAAATGCCGAGAAAAATGTTACATTATTTTTTTTTTTTCTCCTCTCCAATTGATACAAAGACTTGTTTTTTTTTTTTATATATATAAAAGTTATTTATTTCTACAATTTAAAAAATATTTTCACATAATGAGAATAAATTACGCAATGATAATCATCATTTTTGAAAAAAAAACACACTGTGGGATTTGAATAAGTGTAACAAATGTATTTTTTTTTTTTTTTTAAATTTTATAAATCTTCTTTGATCACAATCTGTTTCCGGTTTTTTTTAAATTTTTCCAATTATTTATTACCTCGTAAAAAAATATAAAATAAAGTATTGTATTTGATAATGGGGCTTTCTAACTCATTTAATGTATTTAAATTATTTTTTTTTATATTGTTATCATTTTTTTTTGTAGCTTTATTTATTTATTCATAAATTAAAATTCATTGATGATGTTAAATTTTTCTTTACATATATGTAGTTTAATAATAATTATTTTTAATAGTTTGATTTATTTTGTATTAACATAATTGTGTGGTTGGGTGATTTTTTGTTTATATAGAAATATTGTTTTGAAAGGTGAGTTTGTGATGATATTGGTAATATCACTTTGACACACCTTATGGTGCATCTCGATCACGAGTTAATATTGCTGTTATTATACTTTCTCTTATTGTTATTGTATATCTTTAATCTACTCTTTTACACACTTGAATTATTTACTAAAAAAAAAAGAAACACAAGGTTTATTCAATTAATATTTAAAGCAGTGTAGTAAAAATAATCATAGATGAATAAATTAATTATTATAATAAATAATTTGTAGTGTTGGTTTTTTATTATTTTTTTTTTTTTTTAATTTACAGATACAATTTAGAATTTAATTTTTATTAAATAATTAATATGTAATTTTTGAATAAATTAATTCAAATAAAAAAAAAACACTAAACAATTGTTGTTTGTAAATTAAATTTTTTTTTATTATATTATTAACATTTAAAATTGATAAATATGTTTAATGTTAAATTTAATTGTCATTTGCTTTGAAATTAGATTAATATATTTTTTTTATTAATGTGTTTTTTGTTGATTTAATATATTAAGTGTATTGTGTGTTTTTTTGTTTTTGGTTTTTCTTTTTTCTATGAAGGTTTTGTGGTTTTTGGATGTTTGGCGATTGATCCAGTTGACGATCATAAATTAAAATCGAGTTCTATTTTTAAAAGAGCTATCGATGGCTCCAGAGGGAGGTAAATAAAATTATTCATTTAAATAAATTGGCTACTTTTTCATAAATAATAATGCAATTTTTTAATTTTTGTTTTTAGTAAATATTATGAACCGGTTGTGGAAGACTCTTTTGAAACATATCGAACTGATGAAAATTATGATTCCTATGATCAAGATGGTAAAGAAATATTTAAAAATATTTTTTTTTTAATTTACAGATATAATTTAGAATTTAATTTTTATTAAATAATTAATATGTAATTTTTGAATAAATTAATTCAAATAAAAAAAAAACACTAAACAATTGTTGTTTGTAAATTAAAATTTATTATTTTTTTTTCATTATTATATAATGTGGTTATTTTTAAAAAATATAAATTAATTTTTTTTATTATATTTTTAACATTTAAAATTAAATAAATAAATTTAATGTTAAATTTAATTGTCAATAATTTTCATTAAATATTTTTTATTTATATTTATAAAAAGATATTGTTTGAAAATTTAAAAATTTAAAAATTTAAATTGTGAGTTTTTAGATATTTACTTTGAAAATTTATGACATCTTTCAGCAAGATGTTGTTTTCTTTGCAACTGTTGCAGACAATTGCGGAGACTATTGCAAAACAAATGTCATCCTCCAGACAAATTCAGAAGCATTGACAGGTTTAAGAGACTCAATTTGGTAAAAAAAAACTTGTTCCTAAGGATAAAAGAAAACCCATATATTTCAAGTGTGTCCTGTTTTTCCTGGGTGGTCTAACTTTCATGGCTCCAAACCTTCGTAATACCTAAATTTTAAAATTTTCTCTTCTATATATTTATATTCAGGTTGTTATCCCTTGTTTCTACCTGGCAGTTTAACCTTGAAGATTAAATATCTATTGCTAATGGTAGCTCCATCTTAGGAGGTTCTAAACTACCCTTCAAAAATAATTTCAAACAACAAAAACGATTCTTATACTTGTCTTTTTTATTTTTAAAACATATATACAGTTTTTAAAATCTTTTTAATTTTATATTACTTCTTTCAATGTCGTTCATCGAAGAAACATCTTGTCAAGAGCTCAAAAAAACATATCATTAATCATGTATAAAATAGTAAAATTAATTTTATTATTTATGTTTATTATAACAATATCAAAAGGACATAAAAAAATAAATAAAGAAATTAAAAATCGAGAGTATATTAAAAATTTATTTGGTGAAAAAGTAACAACAATGATGAGAGAAAATCCTGTTAATGATACAACTGTATTATTTGGTATGGCATTATTAAAAGCAGGCACTGAACAACCATTAAATAATAGAAGACAAAAAAAATTAATAAATGGTATTAAAAAATTTTTTGATGATATTAAATATCTAAGAGATTTACGATTAATAAATCAATCAAATACAGATAAAAATAAAATTTTAAAATGGATGGAAAAAGATTCAAGAAATAGACTAAAAAATATTGAATTAATTTTCATTAATAAATTACCTCTTATTAATGATAATAATTATTCTGTACGTAATGAAGCAATTAATTATTTAATTGATGAAGATTTTCAAAAAAATGTTACGTCATTTTTTGATAAAAGTATTATAAAAAATCCACGATTTGTAAGTTGATATAATAGTTGATTATTTTTTCAATGAAAAGTCTATTTATTTAGAGGATATTTTATTTATTAATAATAATTTATTTACAGATTGATTATTGGGATAATGGTGACAACAAACGTCAGGCTGAAAAAATTTATAAATCATTTTTATATGTTCTTGAAGATATGTTAAATATTTATGCAGTATCTGCAATTGCTTTTGGAACAAAATATGAAGAACTATTTTATGAAAATAAATTTACAGGTAATTAATAATTAAGTTAATTTATTGTTGTTTGTTTTTTTTCATTTATAATGGTGTTTATATTTTTTACAGAGGCTGAAAATAATAGACTTAAATTTATATCAAATTTAAAAATATATTCTGGAGAATTAATTTATTTTATGAATTATGTTAATGATGTTATTGAACGTTTGGATGATATGATTCGAACTGATACTGAAGGTCAGTTTTAAATATAAAAAATAATTTAAAATTAATTTTATATTGAATTTTTTATTAATATTTATTATTTTTTTTTCTGTTTTTTTTTTTAGATAAATTATATTCAACTATTGATCGAAGTTTTAAAAAAAATAATTTTGATAAATAAATAATAATATTAATAAAATATATAGTGGTATAATTAAAAAAATTAAAAAAAGTTTATAATAATATTGAATGTTGAAAATAAAATCTAAATAAATTTATAAATGCTTTGTATTATTTATCAAAAAATATTATATATTTTTCTCCAATAAGGGTATTTAAATTACCAAGAAAAAAATATCATTTTCCAAGTAATATAAATAGGTTAATCCTTTTACGTAAAAAAATTAAAAAAAAACTTGTTTTAAAGATCAAAATTCAAGAGAAAAAAAAACGACTCTATTCTTGGAAATTATTCATTCATAAAATTTGAATGAAATTAAAAAAAAATATTACAATATTATTGTCAATGAAAAATAATAAAAATTTTAATTAAAATTGAGTGACATAAAATAATTTCAACAAATAATAACAATAATTTGATATTAATAAATTAATTAAATTATTTAAACATTTATTTCTGTCAGTTTGAATAATAATTTTTTGTTATTTTTTAAAAATATTTAAATTTGCAATTTAAATATTTCTAAACTTTGAAAATTAAAATTTCAACATTGCTATTATTTATTATTTAAATTAAATTATATTTTAACAATTTTAATTTATTATTATTTTATGTTTGTATAATTGAAACTAACACATACATAACATGAAAAAAAAAAAAAAAAACAACAATGGCGTTTGTCATCAAGCCAGTAAAATAGACACTTTATTTACCGGGTTTTATTATTGTTTATGTAAACAATTTCAATGGAAAATTAAAACTCCAAAGTAATGAAAAAAATAATTTTGAAAAAGTAAAGTTAATTTAACAATAAAATAATAATTTTAGTTTATTATTTCAAAATTATCATCATAAATTTTTATGATATATAATTTAATGACATAATTATTGAGTGTCAAAATGGTATCACTCGTAAAAATTGCATTTTCCATTATATTTTTTGGTAAGTTAAATTGTTAATTAAATAATCAATTAAATAAATTAAGTTAAAAGCTTACTAAATTATTTTGTTTATTTACAAAAATTAAAAATTAAACATAACCTTAAATAAAACGATCAATAGCATACAAAAAAAACTATTTAGAATTTAATTTATTTTATCTAAATATAATTAAATTTATCTAAATTATTTAATTTATTATTATTATTATTTATTATTAATTTGTTTTATGTTACTTTTTGAATTTTAGCATTTTTTGCAAGCTCTGCAGCATCCAGGGTAATTGAATTGAGTGACAGATTTTTGGATATTCACAAAGAAGGACAATGGCTTGTTATGGTAAACTAAAAATTAATAATAAAAAATATAAATAACCATATAATGATATTGTTATTATTTTTATTACAGATGTATGCACCATGGTGTGCTCATTGTAAAAGATTAGAACCAGTTTGGGCTCATGTAGCACAATATTTATACTCATCATCAGTACGTGTTGGACGTATTGATTGTACAAGATTTACAAATGTTGCTCATACATTTAAAATACGTGGTTTTCCAACAATATTATTTTTGAAAGGTGATCAACAATTTATATATGATGGTGATCGTACTAAAGATGAACTTGTTAAATTTGCCATGAGATTAAGTGGTCCAACAGTACAAGAAATAACAAGAACTCAAAGTTTTGATACAATTAAAAATGATCGTGATATTTATTTTCTATATGTCGGTGATAAAATTGGTCATTTATGGGATATATATTATAAAACAGCTGATAAATATCAACAACATGCATTTTTTTATCAATCACATAAAGATATTGTTGATAATCATGCACCAGTTATTAAAATACCAACAATATTTGTTTACAAAGAAAATTTACATTATAATTTTTCTATAAATGATGATAATGATTATGATAAAATAAATGATACAATGCAAAAATGGATAAATTCAGAAAGATTTCCAACATTTCCAAAAGTTACAAGAGGTAATATTAATCAATTATTTTTAACAAATAAAAATCTTGTACTAGCTGTTGTTGAAGAAAATGCTGTTGAAGATATTTCACAAGATATGATTGAATTTCGTGATATGGTTGAATCAGTTATTAAAAATAAAAGACATAAATATCATGATTATTTTCAATTTGGATGGATTTCAAATACTGAATTAGTTAATAGTATTGCTATGATGGAAATGACAAAGCCAAGTTTATTAGTTATTAATACAAGTACAAGTCATCATCATATACCTGATGATGAACCAAGTAAATTAACACCACAAGCTATTGAATTATTTTTAGAGCATATTCAAAATGATACTGCAACGGTAATTATTTTAATATAATATTTATAATTTATCAGCTTATTATATTATTGTTTAATCACTCATTTTTTTCTAAATTACTTTTAAAGAGATATGGAGGAAACAACATTGTCGTTAGATTTTATAGATGGTGGTTTGAAACTAAAATGACACTTGCATCAATGTGGAAAGGAAATCCAATATTGACAATGTTACTTTTTGGACTTCCAGCATTATTTTTGTCACTTATATTTTATGGTATATGTTGTCCAGATATATTGGATGCTGGTGATGATGATGAAGAAGAAGAAGGTAAACACACCAAAATTTCAATTGATATTTTAATTAAATTAATATGTCAAGTATTAAATAATAATAATAGAAATATTATTTTTAAATAATTAATAATATTAGATACTAATTGATATTTATTTCGAATTTTAATTAATATTATTTCTTTGTTATTTTCTAGACGAGTCCAATGACAGCAGTCATATGAAAAAGGACTAAAAAAAAAAAAGGCCAACAGCTATAAACTGTATTTTTTAAATTAGAAAAATATACCTCATAGACATGAACTGCCCAAAACTCAAACTAATCAACGAGTAATGATAAAAAATTATGGGTCAACACTTTTAGATTGTACAACAAACCAAAGAAATGAGATTTTTTAAAATCAGACAATACTAGGGAGTCAATGAATGAATCATTTTCATTATTTAAATAATTTTTTTTATTAAAATTCATTTGGTTCTTGTTGATTGTTGTGTGTGTGTGTGTGTGATTGTAGTTAATTTATTTGTTTTTTTTTTAATTACAAAATCATGGTGCATTCCAGATCTAAGTCATGAGTTTAAAATTATGATAAATTGTTGGACTAATTTTCAGCATAATTAAAACAATTGTTTTATTTTATTTTTTTTTTTGAATATTGAATTAATCAATGTCTTCATAATTTATTGAATGATAAATTGTAAAATTTGTTTTTAATTAGATGAATAATAATGGTCAGTTGGAATTGACAGATAAATAATAAAAATAATACAAAACTTACAAATTTTTGTGTTTCTTTTAATAATTAGATGATTATTTTATAATATTTTGTTATTTTTAAATGCTACAAATCATCGTCATCAGAGTCTAGAGCTGCTCGACGTCTGTCAAACTGAAATATAAAACGAAAATTTAATTTTATGTTTATAAATTATTGATTATCATTAGCTTACTTTGACAACTGTTTTCTTTTGAGTTTGTTGATTAACACTTTCAAGCAAACTGATGAGTTCTTTTTCACCAAGTTTACCAGGAAGTTGTCCTCTTTGTGCCATGCCAACTAACATATTTTCTACCATTTTAGCTTTTTCTGGTTTTCCCAAAGATAATGTATTTACTGCAAAAAAAAAAAAATTAATGAATTATTTATAAAATGATGATATTGATTTAATAAAAATTCATTGAACAAAACTAACATCTTGCTCGAGCTGCTTGATCAAGAACCTGGGTTAAAATTGAATGTTTCATATCTTCCATTTGTTGTCTCTTCTCCTCAGCCTGTTGTTGTTGCTGTTGTTGACTTTGTCCATCTCCACCCTGGAATTTTTTTTAAATCCAACATTTAATAAATACTGTCAACATAACCTCAAGTATTTCAAATTAAACTATCAATTTTTTTATATAAAAAATATCAATTAAATAATTTATTTAATAATATTTTTAGGTAATTAAAGTAATTGTTATTATTATTTTTGGAATAATTAGTTAGAGAGGTATATTTTTATGTCAAAATACTCTCATGCATGTCACAATTAATTGTAAAAAAAAAACAAAATAATAATTGTTACCTTGTATTGTGATTGCAATTGTGCAAGACGTTGTTGACGAAGTGCTTCAAGTTCTGGATCAGCCATTGTTTATTTATTTATTTATATATTATTATTAAAAATTACTTGTTTGTTATTATATTTAACAGCAGCAGTGAATCTTTTCCTCTTTGGAAATATTTTTTTTCCTTATTTAGGCACAGAGCGGTTCCTTTTTTTTCTCTTTTTTCAATGGCGTTACTTGTGATAGCGCCTTTATTTACATTCTGAGAAAAAAAAAACCGTTAACAAGTGAACAAGTTCATGAACAATAAACATTGATAAACATAAATGCATAAATGTTAAAAAAATATGTGTGTAGTTACAATTAATTAATCAATTGAAAATTAATTTGTTTTAATTAATTGTTTGAGTAAAATAAAAACGATAAAAACTGGATTTAATTTTGTATTTGTATTTATGTATCATTTAATTTTAAAAATAAAAATAATAAGTTAAATTTAAACAATAAATTACAGATAAAAAGAAAGACCTGGTGATGATCCAGCTTGACATCTTGGCCAGACAACTGGATAAAATAAATTTGCCAAATTTTGAATTTCTTGTCAACAAAAAACAACAAAGAATCATCAGATTGATTAACCAGTACCATCAAAAATGTAAGTGTTAAATAGTAAATTTATTTAAAGAAAATAAATTAAGCAATAAATATGTAAATTAAAACAATCTTTCTTTATTTTTTTAAAAAAAAAGTAAAACATAATTTTTATAAATTAAAATAATGGCTCAATAACACGAATAAATTCTTTTTCAAATGTTTTACTTGAAAATCTGTCAACATCAAGTCTAGCTGAATTTCTAATAATATTTTTTTCATCATAATTCATATGAATAATATCAGTAATAATAGTAGCATACTCAATAACAGCACTAGCTAAAAATCCAGTTTGATTATCAAATTCTGTTTTAACAATATCAGCTTTAGGACCACCAGAATTATTAGCAATTGTTATTAATCCAGCAGCCATACATTCAACAACACTAATACCAAAATGTTCATTCCACATTGCATGTAATCCAATTGTCCCTTTTTTAAATTCATCAATCAATTCGTCATATGTAACATTTAATTTAAATTCAACATTATCATCAATTCCCAATGTTTTTGATAATTCTTTTAATTCATCAACTCTCATTTTATCATCATCATTACGACAAGAACCAACAAGTACTAGTCTTATTTTTTTCCAAACATTATCATCAACAATATCTCTAACTTCACGTAATACATTAATCATAAGTTTATGATTTTTTTCTGGTCTAAATTGTGCAACTGAAACAATACGAATTGATTCATTTTTTTTATCATCATCATCATCAAGTGGTAACTTGACAAGATGCTCAATATCACATGGTGGATATACTTTAAATGTTTTAACTGGACATTTCCAAATATTATTAATATGTTCCTCAGTCCAAGTTGAATTAACCATAACAATATCAGCACATCTACCCATGTAACCATATAATATAGAAAATAATTGATAATAAATAATTTTAACACGTGATAAAATTGGATTATTAGCAATTGTTTGATGATTATTATGAGCAACAATTCTTTGTCGTATTTGTTGTAACATATCTGTTGATATTGTTGGATAATGAGTGTATGATACAACTTTTGATCCAGCAAGATATTTAAATAATGGATAGGTAAATGCATATCCCATTGTGTCAATGAAAATATCAGGTTGAAATGCATATAATGCTTCAAAACCAAGATACATTGAGCCAATACTTTGAGCTAGTAATGTTAATCTTGGATACATATATGCCTCAACCCATTTTCTTCTTGTTAAATATATAAAATCAATTTTATCTAGATTAATGTCAAATGTATCTTTTACTTTTTTTAACATTTCATTTGGTTTAACATCAACATCACCAGTATAAACATAAATTTTTATATTTTTATATTTTTTTTGTAGTGATTCAATTGATTTCCAAAGTACACGTTCACCACCTCCACCAGCATTACAATATGGATGAAATATACCAATTGTTGTTGTGTTGATTTGTTTGTTTAAATTTTTTTTATATGCTAATAATTGTCGCAAGAATATTATCAATATGGGAAATAATATTAATAATAAAAATAATAAAAGTATTATTGATGATATTAGTAGACATATTGATGACACCAGAGTACCTATTGCAAGCCTAAAATAATGTAAATAATAATAATTATTATTGTAGGTTAGTTTGTTTGTTTTTATAAATTTTTTATTAAAATTATTTTTAAACTTACATTAGACAACAAATGAGAACCATTGTTGTAACGTTATTGTTGGCATTTAGAGAAAGATTTTATCTTTATAAATAATATATTGATATTATTATTAATTTTTTGTTTGATATTGAAATTAATTTAGTTTCAATTTAATGTGCTGACAGCAAGAAGACACGTGTGACGTTCTGACGTGTATTTATTTCATCAGCTGATACAAACGCTGATGATAAAGTAACTTGTTTTTTTTTTTTTTAACAAATTATTATGGTAGAAAGAGAATGATGGATATTATTTATCTTGCTTTTGATAAAAAAGAACAGTTAATAAACAAACCCTTGTTTTTTCTAATTTTATCTTTCATATTTTTAATTTATTTAAAATAATTATTTATCAATTAATTAGCATTGATGTTGTTTAATTGAAATAGAAATTAGAAAATCTAATTTTTGTATATTCCATTTTTTTTTCTTTCCAATGTTGCATTGTACTGGACAGCTGGACTAACTCTGGAGTCACTCTGAGCTGCTCTGAGCTCCAAAAAATGATATTAATCATCTGAAAAAATTCACAACGACATGTGGCTTTGGTGATTTTGGTCTCAATCAATCAATGACATCCTTGCGTTTCTTGTACACAAATGAAAACACGTTTTCTTTTTCCCAAGCAAAAAAAAAAATGTAAAAAAGGTGTAGCTAATATATTTTTCCCTAATCTCTATTCCTCTAATCTCTTTTTTTTTCTTTTCAAATTTTGTTAATTCCATTTTTCATGTGAATATTCTAGATAATCCTATTAATTTCAAATAAAATAAACAATTTAAACATAATAATATTTCATTTTTATAAAGACAAATACATTTGTTAGTTAATTTTTTTTAATTTTTATTATTATATATCTACAATAAGCAATTTTATAATATTTTTCTTTCATAATTATATATTTTTTATATTTTATTGGTATTGTCATACCAAGGTGGCATCCAACCAGCTGGTGTTTTATTATTAATTTTAATTTTACCTCGATTATCATTAATATCAATAATTGAATTTCTAGTACTTCGTCGACGTCCAAGTCTTCCATTTGAATTTTGTGAATTATCAAGTACAACAAATGCCTGCTGATCATCAACACGATTATCTTTACCAAAACTTGGTGAATATGATCGTTGATTATCATCATCATCATCATCATTATTTATATCTGTTGATGTATTATTAATTGGATATTTAACTGATGATGATCTTCGACGATGTAAAAAACCACCACGAGTTTCATCATCAACATTACAAACATGCAAACGATATGTTGGACTTGATGAACGATTTTTAATTGAAGTTCTTCTTTTAATATCTATATTTGAAAGACGTCTTGTATCGGATGCTCTAGACCCTCTATAAAATAATAACACATAATTATATTTAAAAAAAAATTAATATAAATATTACCTTCTTCCTCCAAGTGTCGGTGGTTTTCCAGTAATATTTCCATCATCATGAATTTTTGTTTTTAATATTTGAAATGCATTTTGTTCATGCTCAGCATTAATCATACCAAATTTTTCACTAACATCATTATTAATCCAATTATTATTATCTCTTTTTGATATACTTAAACTACGTTCACGTTTTTTATATCTTGATAAAGCTGTTTCATTATCATTACGAGTACAATATGCATCACGATATTCTGGTTTAAGTATCATATCACCTTCTGATTGTATATTTGTTTGCATTTTATATTTTTTAACACGTGGAATTTGTCCATATGGAATATATTGTGATCTAACTTCACTTGTTGATTGTAAATTTCTCATGTCTGGTACTAAAAAAGGTTTTCCATATGTTGATGACACTGTTGATGCACGACGTGATGATATTGAATTTTTACGATTATCATTTTCAATATATTTTGATTTATATTCTGGATCATTATCAATTTTTTTTGTATATCTTATTGGATTATGTAATTTATTTATTTTTGATCCATCTGATCGACCAATTTCATCAGTTGGTTTTAATAATTTTGGTCTTTCTCTTGGAAAATTCTAAAATAACGTATTTTTTTTTTTTAAATTAAATTTGTTTTATCATTTTATTTTTTTAATATAAGTAATACCTTGTATGCATCTTTGTATTCAGGAATACCAAGTGGTAAGCCTTCTTTATTTTCATGTTTTTCATTGTCAATATTTTTATCATTATCGACATTTAAATTTGATAATTCATCAATTGGAACACTTCCTCGTGGATCTAAAAAATTATGTGTATTATCAGTTTTTTTATGAAATTCACCACCACATCTTAGATGTGATTCAGGCATCATTGGTAATCTTTTTTCTGTATATTAAATAAAAGTTAAATTAAAAATTAAATATAGCTAATTTAGGTCATTGTTAATTAATTATATACCTTGATTATTTGGCTGACGAAATACATCAGTATATTCTGGAAGATATGTTGTTTCACCTTCAAGTTTTAAATTTGCACTTTGACGTAATAATTCGGGTCTTCTTGCACCAATAAATGGCACATAATTATCATTATTTTCAGTTGATGTTTCAAGTTGACCCTCAAGTTTTAAATTTGTCGGCACGCGAACAATTTCAGGACGACTAACATTAAACCATTCAATGAATTTTTCACACTGTTCAGTAACTGTTTGCATGTCACCAACCATTTTTAATGATGTACCACGACGTAACAAATCAGGACGATGTAAACCAGTGTGATTTTTATATTTTGAATATTCTGTTTCTTGATAAATATTTTTATCATCTTTTAAATTATTATTTCTAAAATATAAATTAAAATTATTCAACATATTTATAAATAAAATTATTAACATAATATATTAAATACCTTTTTATTATTTCTGTTCTACTGGGTACCTGCCCAGGAATAACTGGAGCATCAATATCAGTTTCCATTAATCCAACATCAATTCCAACATTTCTAAATTCTTTACCAACATCAATAGTCTCGTTTTTTTTAATCAATGAATCTTCACTCGTTGCTCTAAATGCCCTTCTATATTCAGTAACTAATTTACGATTTGAATTACCATCATCATCATCATCATGTCTATCAGTACCAAGTGTATCTGGTCTTTTTTGAACACGTCTTCGACGATAACGAGCCAGCTCGTCTACCGTCAACACCTCGATTGGCCATGATAATTGATCTCTAGACTTTGCTTTACTCTCTTTTAATCTTTCACGAGCTACCTCAGAGTCTGAGCATGATTGTTGTCCACGATAGAATGGTCTTCTTCTAATAAATAATAATTTTCATTATCATTATATACTTAATAATACTTTTAAACAATTAAATCACCATATAATAATAATAATAATAAATAAATAAATATTATTAATAAAAGCTTAAATATACATTTCTTTTTTTTTCAGATTTAATAATTTAAAGAAATACTGGTGTACTAGTTCAACTGGAGTCTATCAACAAACTGTAACAAGCTATTTTTTATCATCATAGCTCAAGTTGTACCTAGTGTATTATTGTATACGGGGAATACACAGGGATGATAGGCAAAAATAATAGAGAGAGAGATAGAGAGGGGTAAAATAAATTCGACAAGGAGGTACCAAAAGAAAATAACAGGAAGAGGGTGGTACGTGTGGCTCGACATGCCTCAACATAGATGATGAAAATGTATATATAATAGTAGTGTGAGAATATCAGGCGAGACGAATCGATCTAGTTGTACTATTTTATATATGTATGTATTATTTTTTTTTTACAATGTACATGTATTTAACAAAATGCTTTTTCAAGCTTTTTTTTTTTAAATATATGTACATAAATATACATAAACTGTTGATGAACGAATGACTGCTAAAAATCATTTGAAAAAGCTTTTTTTTTTTTTTGTAAAAATAAAAAAACAGTTTTATTGCTAATGGTTTACTTGCACGAAGGAACTTAATGGTTAATCGATTTGAATAGATATGATGACCGAGATGTCGCCTAGTTGTTCTGGACCTTAAAAAATAAAAAATATGTCACGCAAGTCAAAAATTGTACCCAGTGGTTTACTTTTGATACAGGTCATGTTTATGGATTTGTTTTTTTTTTTTTTGGGGGATTCTTTTGATACAAGCCATGTTTATGATTTTATTTGTAACTTATTATTTGGGGTAGTTGTTAGACAGTTAGATAGTTAGGTGGTTTTTTTAATTAGTTTTCTGCAAGATCGAAATAGGGGTTGTCGCAAATATCGAAAAGGTAGCGTGGCCGAGCGGTCTAAGGCGCTGGTTTAAGGCACCAGTCTCTTCGGAGGCGTGGGTTCGAATCCCACCGCTGCCAAATCATCTTTTTTGCCATTATTGCATCAACAAAAGGTGATAAATTAACTAATTTTTTGTATTTTGGAGCTAAAAAAATGTTTAAATCAAGTCAAATGTCAAAAATTTCGAGTCAAATCAATTTTGATGACAATTGACAAGGGTAAAGAGTCTCTCCAAAGTATTTCCTGTTGATCTCTGGGTTAAATTGTTGCCAAATGTCTTTATCAACAATCTCAGCAAAATAACAAACTCAATACAAAGTATTTTCTATCTCTGCTCCAATTTGAGATGCCAATTATTGTCAAGTCACACTTTAAAAAGTGGTAATTTATCTAGCAAACATTTGGTCATCAAAGAACATCTTCACAAAATATAACTATCAAACATAATGATTTTATTTTTCGACAAATAAGAAATGAAAAGAACCACTTCAATGTGTTGGGTTTCTTCTGTTACATTTACCAATTGGGTATCAATTTTTTTCAGAGTCCCATTGACATTTAGAAGCATTCCTGTTGAATGTCATTTATAAAACAATCTAAATTTAATAAAAGACAATTTTTTTTAACCGAGAAAAATTTACAACAGCCACTTTAACCCCCCTACCCTTATTTCTTATCAAATTTTTATTCCAGGATCTCTTTTATAGCTAAAAAACATCTTTGTTAAATATTATTTTTACATTATTATATAACACAATGGAAAAATAAATATTTCTTCAAACATTAATTTTAATTATAAAACAATAAAAAATTTTTAAATAAATTTTTATCTCAATTTTTTCCGGTTAATTAGTCACATTTTTTATTATCAACATTCTATTAATAAATTCTAGCCAATCAATAAATTTATATTCTTCATGTAAGAGTATGAAAATAATCTTTCAAAGAATAATTTTAATAAATAAATTTTTTTATCGTTTAAAAATCATTTATGAAAAAAAATTTAATCAATAAAATGTAAATCTAAACACGATAAATTTTAATAGATACCGGAAATAAACGAAGAAGGTTTCTATTTCATTTCCTTGCATGCATAGAAATGATAATATATATATAAAAAAAAATTTTTTTCCTTTTTTAAATAGCATAAATCTATGAGGGAGAATTGTGAACTGATTAACAATGACGTTTTGCAATTCAGATGCCTCGTATTTTGAGGGGTTAAAAAAAAAAATCAAAGGGGTTTCTTGAGAGGGTTGAAGGACGACCTGATGACCTAGATCACGCCCACCTCTCACACTTAAACCACAAATAAACAAACATTTAAATATCTAAATTTTATAAAAAATTAAACGCACAAGATAATTTAAGCAACAAATTAAAAATTTATTATTATTTTTTTCATGTGTGTGTATTTATAACCGAGACACATATTTTAGATGGTAGATAGTATTTTCTTTTATACCACTTTGGACGATTTAATCTGACGCATATTTATCGACAATGAAAAACACGCAAAGTGACTGTTTTAAATTTTTTTTTTTTGACAATTTTTTGATACCACAGATACCTATATTTATTTGTTTAAAAAAATAAAACAATAGTCAATTTTTTTATTTACTTTTTTAGCATTTAAAATATATTTTTTTTTTTGAATATTTTTTAATTAATTTTATAAAATTTTCAACAGGTTGTATTTTTGAATTGGTTTTTTTTTTTTTTTCGTATTATCTTGAGGTAAAAAAAAAATTAAATTAGGTCAGAAAAAAAAATATTTATAGGTCTAAATTTGGCATCGATCCTAATCGTAAATCCTGATACACGTGACCTCGATTTATTAAGATTATTATTTTTTATTTTTGGGCGATTAAATAGACGATGAAAACTTAGGAGTGGTCAGTATTATAATAAACATAATTTGATTTATTCATTTTTTTTTATTACCATCATATCTTTATGTTACTTTTAAATATTTTTTTAAATATTCTAAATGAAAAAAAAATAAAAAAATACAAATTTTATATTAGAAATAATTTTTTTTTTTTAATTTATATTTTTTATTGTAAAAAATAGTTAATGTATATTTAAAATTTTAATTAAATTAATTAATAATTAATTTTATAAATGCATTTTATTGTAAATTAACATATTGTGTATTTTAATTTATTTTTTTTTTAATTTATAAATTTGTCTTACAGGTGATTTAAATTATTGTATAAAAAATATTTTAGATAATTTGTTTAGAGCCAACTTGTTAAGTTGTAAATAATATTTTTTAAATTGAATTTATGATAGACTAAATGTTTATATATATAAAAATTAAAATACGCTATTTTAAATTTAATTTTATTTACCTTTTCGATGATCTCTCGCGTTTTCTTTCACCCATTGCATTCTCAAATCTCAATAATGATCCCAATAATTAATATAAAAAGCACCTTTGTATTTGAATTATATATTATAAATATTTATATGTAATTGACTATAAACTTTATCAACATACTATGTAAATAATAAACACAGTATTTTTAATTTACAGTGGCTCACGTGGATAACTTGGCGTGACTGAAGTCACTGCAGGAGATGTTAATAAGCCTCAAGAAAGCCATATGAAAACTAAAATAAAAACTTGAATCCTGCGCAGAATGTTAAAGGACACATGTTGTATAATAAATATAATTATTTTTTTATTTCTTTTCACCTTATATTATCAAAAACAATTCGGTCAAACTCGTCTGTCACTCAATCTTTCGCATTATAATATTTTTTTTGTACAAAAATACTTAATTGACCTAAAAAAAAAAATAAAATATTCTCTAAAATACACTCATCAATCATACTATAATAAATTCAAACAATCGGTCATTAAAAAAAAATCCATTCCATCAAATAGAAAATTTAAATAAATCAAATGAAAAAAAAAAAAAATTTCTAACAAATTTAGAAAAATTATAATTCGAAATTTTTCTCGGGGATAAATATTAGTTAAATAATTATGAAAAAAAATTATATATATTTANTTATGATTGGTTGATTATATTTTTAATTAAATTGTAATTGGTCAGTTTGAATGATTTGCTGACATAATAATTGTTTACTCATGTGTATATCAGTGAGAATTAAATAGTTTTTGTTTATCAAGAATAATTTATTTCGACACTTTGAACGAAGTAATATCGGGACACATTTCAAATACGATATCAACAGACAGACAGCATTTGATCAAAGGTTACCGGCAATATTATTTACGTCTCAGTTTTTCATTTACAAGTTTTTAATTTGTGTAATTATATTATTTAAAATTTTTAAATAATTATTTTAATTTTCTTTAATTAAAAATAAAATCAAGGATTAAATTTGTACAAATTAATATTAAAATTATTTGAAAATTCCATGAAAATATTAAAATGGTAAGATATTAATTTTTATTTTATTTATTTTTTCATTTATTTAATATTATTAAGTAAAAATAGAAAAAAAATATATATATTATTATTTTTTATTGTGGTTTATTAGAGTTTCATAAAATCCATATTTAAATTGTGATTTTTTTTTTTTACATAAAACGTATTTGTTTTTTTTCTTTTGAAGATTTTTTAATTATTTAAATAAAAAATATTAAGTATTAAATTTATAATTTTATTAAAAACATTACTTGTAAAGAAGAAAAATATATATGTTTTTTTTTAAATTTGTTTATCAATGTGTAAAGTGTAAACCGGTAAAAATAGTGAAAATATAAATGGGGTTAAAAAGAGGGATTTTATAATCTCAATTAAAAATCACAAGAGACGTTATTCATTTTGTAAATAATCATCGAACTTTGTACCTCGAATTCAAGAACACTCAAGATATATATATACTGTCTTATTATCATTTTTTTTTTTTCCAAATATTATTCATTTTTGTTGAATGATTTATTTTATTTTTATAAAATATTATATGTTTTTTTTTTTTATTCAACTTGATTTAATAACGTCCTGAAAATTGAGTACAAAGTTACTAAGCTGAGATACAGATTATAAACAAGAGGTCGAAAGTTGGATGATATGATTTATCAAAACTTGACAGTGTTTCTTATTGTTTTTTGTTTTTTAAATTAAAATTGTCTCTAAATTTATTATATTTTAATTATAATTTTTTGCTCTTCAAGACTGAAGTTATTATGGAAAAAGCTGGAGCAATGATAAATTCATGTCTAAATATTATTATACAAGTACCACTTGGTCAAACATTTTTTCGTCTGGTTGATCGTTCACTCTGGATTATTGAAAAAACAGCACAATGGAGTTTGCCAAATCATGAAATTCCATCTGATGAAAATGGCAAATCATTTAAACAAATGGAACTTGTTAGACCATTACCATGGATATTTTTTCTTCCTGCACTTGTTGTTCTTAGATTAATAAGAATAAGTTGGAACATTGCTGCATATATTGTTGGATTTTATAAAATTGAACCAAGTGATATTGTAAGTATAAAAAGAAAAAAACAAAAAAAGCTATAAACATGTATTATAATTATTTTTCAATTAATTCAAGGTAAAATTTTTGCAAAAAAGTCGTAGAAGATTACGTGCAATTAAATCAAATGCAATTAAAACAACAAGACATAAAAGATCTGGAAGTTTACAGACGGTAAGTTAAAATTAGATTAACAAAAAACAAAATTTTGCTTGCTTTGTAATTTTTATTGAGGGATTTATTAACACATATATTTAATATATTTTTTGAGTCATTCATTTAGTCAATTGTTAATTTTATTATTTAATTGTATGGTGATGGGTGACAGAAAGCAAATTTACGTTTTTCAAATGTAAATACAAGTTTATTACGTAAAATTCAAAGAGCATTGTCTAGTCTTTCTTGTTTTGATGCATCAAAAAATTTACAATTATCACCACCAACAACTAGAATTCAAGTACGCTTAAATGAAATGGCAAGTAGATTTATATATAAAATTAGAAAATTTAAAAACAACAAATGTAAATTTAAAAATATTTAAACAAATTGTTTTTAAAAAATAAAAAAACTACTTTATTTATAGGCTACAACACCAGAAGAAAAAACAACAGAGCCAATAATTCAAGATATTCCAAAAAAAAAATATAATCAAGTTAATGATCCAACTGATGAATCTGATGATGAGACAATTAATAAAAAACATGATCGTTTAACATTGGATAATAGTTATGATAATCATAATTTAAATGTATGTTAGCAAATTATTAATCATGTTAAAATATTATGCCTGACCTTTGATACATTTATTTTATAATTATTTTATATAATTTAATAAAAATAATTATATAATATTTAAATGTATCACTGTCTGATGATAAAATCATATTTATAAATTGATAAGTGTATTAATAAAGCTATGAATAGTTTTATAATATATTAATTAATTTTTTTCATACAGACAGATAATGTTTCAAACACAGAGATAAGTGCAGATGATGAAAATGAAGAAAATGATTGTTCAGATGGTGAAATTGATGATTTACAAAAAGATGTTTTGAGAAATACTGATAACGATGAAATAAGTGAAAGTGATTTAACATCATTTGTTGGATATAATGTTAATTTTGATAACACCAAGGTTAATATTATTATTTTTTTAAAATTTAATTTAACAATTTATTTATTTTTCAGGTTTATATATTTTTTTCCACTTGTTTTTTATTCGTTTTTTTTTTATTTTTATATTTCTTTTAAATCAAAATATGAAATAGTGAAATTAAAGTTTAAAATTTTAGACAAGTTTTAGATCAAAGATTGAATTTTACATGAATTTTTTTGATCGATTTAAACATTTTTTATTGATAAAAAATATAAATGTTGATTTTTGGTAATTAATATTATTTTTAATTAAAGGTTGAACATAGAATTGATGGTGATTTAACAAAAATGATGTTATCAATGGAACATAAAGAATTTTATAGTCCAATTAAAAATCAAGAAGATGGTGATACAACATTTTATTCACCAATCAGTTCACAAAGTGCAAGTCCAGAGTGTTTAAGTCCAACTACAACAAATGTTAATTATCGTAAGTATTAAATAATTTTTTTTAAAAATACATAAATACATAATATGCACATTGTTATTATAATTTTTTTGATATTTTTTAAAGATACAATTGAAAAGATTTCTATTTACGAAAATGGAGAAGGTCAAATTGATGTTATTGATATTATTGGTAATAAATTAATAAAATTAAAATTTAAAATTATTAAGTATGTTATTATTAATTATGATTTTTTATTTTTTAGATTCAGATTTTATGGATAAAAGTAATGGTCATGATAAAATAAATAAACAAAATGATCAAACAATACTTAAACCAATACCAAAAAATAAACGTGGTGGTTTTGGTAATCGTAAAAAAAAGTAAATAATTATCATCATAAAAATACAAAGTTTAACTAATTTTTTTTATTCATATTATTTTGATTTAAAAAAAAAAAAAAAATCATTGTCAATGAATTATTATTATTTTATTTTTATCTTCATTTTTTTAATGACTTTTAAAATTATTTATAAACAAAAAAAAATNCATTAAAACATATAATTATTTATATATTATTTAAAAAAATAAATAAATAACGTATGTATTCAATTTGAAAATATATAATTATGATTTATATTTATAAAAAAAATTTAAAGTTTAAAATTTATTTATTTATAAATATATATATCTGTCATGTTTAAGTATAATCTGGATTAAAATTAGTGTTGTGTTTATATTGTATAAATAAAATGGTCTAATACACATGAATTGTTTGTCAGCCAATAATGCAATTTGTAAATATATCATGTATGTATATTGCAAATTCATATATATTAATCGTAAAGAAACTTTTTCTTCCGTCGCCGGAGATCGTTGTTATTATAAAAATTATTTATACACCTGTATTAAATTAATAATTTTAATAGTATAAATTTGTTATTTATTTTTGTACCAATTTTTATTAACTAGATATTTTTATTGTTAAATAGAAAATAATATGAGTATACGTGTACTGTATTAAAAATGGCAATTTGTTTGCGCTTGCGTTGTAAAATTTTGAGTATCCCGAGGTGACTCAGCTGTGCAGTTGGTGGGTTTCAATTGTAAGGGTGGTTTTGAATAAAGGTAGAAATGGCTCTTAAAACTTTCTAAGTACAGATAACTTTTTAACCAAAAGTCTTGTGTGCGTATATAAACTTAAACATCACAAACCGAGTGCTTCTATATACGTAACTTTTTCAAGTTTTTAAAGACAAAAAAAAAACTGTTATTTATTCAATTATTGACTAAATAAAAATAAACAAAAAATAAAAATTCAAAAGCCAAAAACCGTCAAGTATTTTTACAGTATAAAAATCAATTTTAAAATAATAATAATAATAAATAAATAAATAATATATAAATACGACAAAAGCTCAGCAAAAAAAAAAAAAAAAAACAAATTAAAAAACATTATCAATAAATTAATAGTTATTATTTAATTAAAAATTTCTTACAATTTTTCAAATCCAACATCACGTTTGCTTTGATTCTAGATCATCCTGAATTTTTTTTTGATTAAAAAAATTTAATTTTCACACAATTTTATTTTACCACTATTATTTATCCTATTAAATATCAAACAAATAATTTTTTTCTTAAATTTAAATTTACACTATTATATTTCACCAATTATTTAAAATATTTCAAATATTTTTTCACAAAAAAAAAACACACACACACACACACACACACAAATCACTAACTCAATACAGTCACAGGTATTTTAATAATTTTATTAAAAAACAATATTCTTTTAATTATTAAAATATGTCTCTATTTTTATTTGAATATTATTTTTAAAAAATTTAATTAATATACTTTTGGAAGGTAAATGAAAAGAAAATTTATTACCAATATTTATTTTATCAAATATCAAATAAACAATTGTTTTTTTTTTTTCAATTAAATTAAATTCTATAGAAATAAATTAAAAAATAACACAAAATAATAAATAAATAAATAAACAATCTATAATTTATTCATTCAATTAAATATCTGTTTTTATTCATCACTCATATTTTTTTTTTTTTTCACAAAAAACAAAAAAAAAATAATAATATAAACACACACATTTGTTTTTTAAATTTAAAAATCAAAAATACATTATCATTGTTTGTACACTTGAAATATTATTTATTTTGTGATAAGATTAATTGAAATAAAATCAACAAAGAAAAATGAAAAATAATTTTAAATAATATATACACACTTGTCTTTCAATGAAACTAAAAATAAATTTACTGATAATAAAATTCAATTTTAATTTCACTCAAATACAATATATCAATTTCAATGAAAATTTACCTGACATTTTAAAAAATTATAAACACAAAACAAAATTACAATTGATTAATTCTTATTATTTTTTTTTTTTTCATAACAATTAACCTGTCGACAGGTTGACATATTTGATAAACGACATTATTTAAATAACCTAATAATACAAATAAATTTTTTTTTTTCTTTCAATTTTCTATACAACATAATTATTCAATCTAAGATTAAAAATATTAAATTATTTTCTTTTTTTACTATGTACAAAATCTTATAATCTAAAATACGTAAAAAATAAAATTCAACTATTTTTTTATTTTTATTATATTTACTATGATATATTTTTGGTTGTGGTATATTTTTTTTTTTTTCTTTTTGTAGAGTTTAAAAACTCTTCAGGCAACTTTGGTTTTATTATTATTGAAAAAAAGAAAATTATATAATTTTTAAATCGAGGCACTTTATCAATTAAATATTACGATTAATTAATATCAATATTTTGACAAAAATAAATAAATAATAATCGAAATTTATTCTTCGAAAATAAAAATAAAATAATTACGTAATAAAAATTGACTAAATAATATTTTTAAACGTAACCATTTGCCTCAAGTTTAAGTGCTGTTTCATAAGAAGGAAGTTCTTCATCGTCTTCTTTTTTTAAATTATTTAATTGTTGACAACAATTTTCATTGTCATCAACTGTTGATAGTGTACATATTGTACTATCATTACCTGATGATGATTCTTTTGTATCAATTAATTTTTTAATATTTTTATTACTATTAAATATTAAACTTTCATATGATGGTGGTGGTCCAGTATTGACAATACATGGTAATGACATTGTTGTTGGTAAATCATCTGGACCATTTTGTTCCCAACATTGTGGTGCACCCAAAAATCTTCCCTATTTTTTTTTTTAACAAATAATAAAAATTATTAATTAAATTTCAAATTGATAAATTAATTAATCATATTATTTAATAAATAAATTTATTAATTATTCTATTATTTACCATTGCATGTGAATCCATTGTAAATATTTCTAAATTTTGAATTTCTGGTTCTGGTCTCCAGTAATTTGTATACTCATGTGGTCGTTGTTTATTAACATTACGATGACAACAATAACAAATAAATACAATCATAAATATAAGTCCACTCATCATTGCACTAAAAAAATAAAATACAATTTAATATTTATTAGCTAAAATTAATTTTACATTTGAAATTTTTCTTATATATACTTGAATTAATTTATTTTTCTAAATTTGTATACTGATATTTATTTATTTTTTTTTTTATAATTAAAGGTCGATTAAAGGTTTTTATATTGAATATAGAATTTTTTTTTTTTTTCTTACCCTCCAAGAAGCACGTTGACATTTTCATGCATGTCGTTGTCATATCTGTTGGTTTTTCCATGACTATTACTTGTCGAATTGTAACCAGGTGTATTATTCAGTTGGGATGAATGTACTGCTGCCAAAACGGCGATTCTCCTCATAGACATTATCATAGATTTTTTAAAAATAATTATATTGTTTAATTACTTTCTTTTTTTTAGTAGATAAAGTTGACTGTTGAGTGAAGAATAAATCACAAAAATTATGATGAATTATTGGGATTTGTTCAGCTTATATCTTCGTTAAATTGAAAAACTAAAATCGAAAAAGAAAAATAAATATTGTTATTGCGTGTTTGATATAAATATAATATTGTAAATAATTTAAGTAAAAATTTTAATTTAATTAGTGATTAATTTTAAAAAAATTCTAATTACAGGTGTGAAAATTTCTTCTAGACTGGATGATTCGAAGCCATCAAAATTTACAGGTAATATTAAAAAAATTATATCAAAAAAATAATTGAAAAATTTTAAGGATTTATTTGTTTTTTTTTTTTTTTAAGGGAAAATAAAATTGATTATTTCAATTATTTTCAGTTTTATTATTAATAAATTAATTTTTTTTTTTCTTTTTTTTTGTATATGAAAATATAATTTTACAGGCTTTATTGAATATCCTTGAATAATAAATAAACTGAGACCTAGTTCTCATCAACTTTGTCGCACTTGTTGTTATACCCTCGGCCACGTCGGTTTACAATAAACCCCCGAATAATAAAAATTTAAAAAATAATTTTTTAAAATGTTAACAACTACTCTAATCACCATTGGAAAAAAATTATTACGAACAAGGTAAATATTAACACAAAAAAAAAAAAAAAAAAATTAAAAAACATTATCAATAAATTAATAGTTATTATTTAATTAAAAATTTCTTACAATTTTTCAAATCCAACATCACGTTTGCTTTGATTCTAGATCATCCTGAATTTTTTTTTGATTAAAAAAATTTAATTTCCACACAATTTTATTTCACCACTATTATTTATCTTATTAAATATCAAACAAATAATTTTTTTCTTCAATTTAAATTTACACTATTATATTTCACCAATTATTTAAAATATTTCAAATATTTTTTCACAAAAAAAAACTCTCTCACACACACACACAAATCACTAACTCAATACAATCACAGGTATTTTAATAATTTTATTAAAAAACAATATTCTTTTAATTATTAAAATATGTTTCTATTTTTATTTGAATATTATTTTTAAAAAATTTAATTAATATACTTTTGGAAGGTGAATGAAAAAAAAAAAAAGCTCCTTTAATTCAAGGAAGGTCAAGACCGTCCGTAACAGTCAGTGTTTCGTTCTCAACTGTGGTCATTGCGCCGTTGCTTGGCTACAAACTAACTCTATGGGTATATTCAGAATACAACAACCCAACAACTCCCTCCGCAATTTGCGTCATGGTTTTAAATACCCTCTTCATACCTCTTAATCAACATATAAAAAAATCCCTCAATCGGTCATCTCACCCCATGACGTAATTATCAATTAAATTCAGATCACTGAATTTTTTCAATTAAAATGCAAAAAAAAATAAAAGAAAATTTGTAAAAGCCTATGAGACACGAGCATGAATGAATTAACCCTTGTCCTTTTAAAAATTAATCAAAGAAAAATTTATTAAATAAAAATTAATACAAAATTTAGAAGAAAAAATAATAAACAAAAATAAATAATTAAAAATTAACACATAATTAATTATCATTAGTTAAAATTTATTAATATATATAAAACTATTTTTACACATTTTAATTTCATTATTATAGAATAAACATTTATTTATTTATATTATTATTAATAGTACAAAAATTAATTTAAAAATTAATAAATTTAATAAAAAAAATTATAGAAAATAGAGAAAAAAGTAAAATTCAAACTCAAATTTGGCTTAATTACAATAATTAATCAACACTTAAATTATTAAATTTAAATAAATAAATATTAAATTTTTCATTAAAAATATATTTTTTTTTTGTATAAAAAAGTAGAATGATGGATCAATAGATTTAAAAGATCGATGACACGACAAGTAGCTTTGCACAAACATAGCGCCTAAGGTCATCTATGATTAGACACGCTAATACACGTTTAGATTGTCTACCACCATATGGATTACTTGGCATTTTATGTTTATTATATTTTAACATTATCATGAGTACTGACAAACTTATCTTTCTATATTTTATTCAACCACCCTTGCTATACACTATATATAACTCAACTTCTATTTTTGCATAAAACCCTTAGAATGATATATAAAAAGAAAAAAAAAAAATATCACAATGGTCACTCGTAATGCATATTTAATATGGTTTATTTCAGTATTACATATTTAAATTATTAAATAGCCATTATTTCTATTTTAAAACTTCCTTGTCTTTATTTTTTTCTCAATTAAAATTAATTATTTTAATAATATTTTTTATAATGATAGCAATTTTTCTATTTTTTTTTATTTGTAAATATGCTGGGAATAAATTCACCTGTTTTATTTATTGTCTGTCCATTGAAAGGAAAATAAATTGAAGTTTTTTGTATATCAAAATTTATAAACTAGTGTGAAATATAATTTATTTTTGACATATCATCAATCAAAACTGATGTAAATTCAATTTTTAAAAATAAAAAAAAAAATATAAAATCGATACTATATTATTTTTTATAATTTTTAATAAATAAATTATCATTTAATAATCAATTAAATACATGTATTAATAATTTTTCGATAGACGTCATTGGTTAAATTAGCTAATAAATAATTGATTGAAAATAATAATAATGCGTATTCGTGTTTGATAAAATTGAGGACAATGAATTTATAAAAAGAAAATAAAAAAAAAAACACACAAAATTAGAATAACAAAGAATGAATTGTTAAAAAAATAAATAAGGGTGTGTAAAAATAAAAAAATTAATTTAATTATTAATAATATTAGTATAAAAATAACTTGGCTTGTTTAAAAATAATAAAAAATTTTTTTATTCTTTTTTTTTAATTTATGGCGTAGTAAAAGAAAAAAAAAATTAAATTATTACGAGTGTTTATTTAGTTTATTTATTTAATTAATTTAATTATTTATTCAAGGTGGAAAAAAATGATTGGGGGACTTCCCAGTGGCTGGATGAGGAAAGCCCTCCTCTTCCTTGTCCTCATCACTGGTATCCTCTTAATTGCCATGTATGCTCATACACCACCACTTGTTTCTCTACAACCATTTACACCAAGACGGTAAATATATTTTTTTATATAATTTATAAAATATAAAGTTAAAAATATCAATAATTTTACAGATGAAAAATAAATTAATAATTTACAAAACAAAAAATTTAAAAATGTTATTTTCAATATTAAAATTTATATTTCAATTTTGATTTAACATTTAGCACAAAAATTAATATTTAATAGTTAAAAAAAAAAAACTATTAATAATGTCAAATGTGTGTTTATGATAGAAATATTGTTTAAAATTTTTTTCCATATATTTTTGTATATAATTTTAATAAATTTTTACACCTTTTTTTACAGAGCTTTTTTATTAAATTTAATATATTATTTTTTATATTTTCTATAATTTATATTGATTTTAACATTTAATTTCAAACATTCGAGTACTAACAAATGATGATAATAATAATAAAATTACATGTTTGGGTTGTATGTTAAAAATCGATTGATATTATTATTTTATAATATTTTTACGACTTAAAAACTCATAACACAATTTAAACTAGCTTTAATATTATTTATTAAATTTTTTTTTTATTTAAAAATTAGAAAATTAAAGCTTTTTCTTTAATCAATAGATTGTAATGATTTCATTTACATTTTTTTTTTTTTTTACATCTACAATGATAACTTTAGGATAAAATTAAAAAATGAAAATAAAAATTTAACAAATTAATTCATAATATAAATGAAAAAAAATTTATTTTTTTTCCTTCAAAAAAAGTCAAAAGTTAATAACAATTATATTTTTTGTTAATCAATAGCTTTATTTACATTTTTTTTTTTTTAAATATACAGTTTAATAATAATTTAAGGGTTGGAAACAAAAAAAAAATTATTCAAATTATATAATTTTTTATTTTTTCTGTTTTTTTTTTAATGGATTGCATGATTGTTATGATAAATATTAATTTGTAAATAGCTTGAAGCAGTTGCAAGGACCAATCCATAATGAACTGAGATTTGATAACGAGACGAATTCGGAGATCGAGGCTAAATTGAATGATTTAAAAAACAACAAGAGGTAAAGTCGCATAGACTTGTTTGGATTTAATCGAAAAGTATTAATAATATTATTAAAAATAAAAAATAAAAAAAAAAAATTGGGTGCAGCCAGGGTGTGATCGTAGTGCAATCCAATGTGGAATTATATATTGACCAAGTCCACCTAGGAATTTAACTATAATTTACCCCTTTATCTCCTTGTTTTTTTTTTCTAAATATATATCTAGATATCAATGATTGATGATTGTTTGTTAAATATATATATTTTTAAATTGATAAATTAATTAATTTATAATTTTTATATATTTATAGATCATTACAAACACCATGGTCATGGGTATGTGTATCTGGTAGATGTGAAAAACGTGCTGTTAAATCATCAAAAATATCATTTGCAACATGTAATGCTATTTGTGGTGGTAATACAAGATTATTATGGCCAAGACCAACTGGTGATATTATACTTGAAGAAGATTCAGCAACAATTCATATACAACAAATTGAATTTGTCACAATAAATACACCAAATTCAGATGTTAAAACACTTCTTGAACAGGCAAAATCTGTTTTTATTGGTAAATAATAATTTATAAATAGTAAAATAAAATTAATAATTAATTTATTGTAAAAATTTATAATTACAGATAATATAAAATCATTGATAAAAATACCAAATGGTAAATCACAATCAACAATTGATAGTTTTACAATATATTTAACAGCAACAACAAAAAAAGATTCAAAATTAACACTTGATACTGATGAATCATATAAATTAAATGTTGGTAAAAATGGTAAAAAAATTGAAGCTCATATTATTGCTGAAAGTTATCAAGGTGTACGTCATGGTCTTGAAACTTTAAGTCAAACATTTTGGTGGGATTATACAATTGGTCATCAGGGTGGATTACAAGTATTAACAAATATAAAAATAACAGATAAACCAATGTATCATTATCGTGGTTTATTAATTGATACTGGTAGACAATATTTTAATATTGAACAATTAAAAAATGTAATTGATGGTATGGCTGCATCAAAATTAAATACATTTCATTGGCATTTAAGTGATTCACAATCATTTCCATATGATTCAAAAATATTTCCACAAATGGCTAGATGGGGTGCATTTAGTAAAGATGAAATATATACACCAGATGATATTAAAGATATTGTTTATTATGCTAAAATACGTGGTATTAGAATATTAATTGAAATTGATTCACCAGCACATGCTGGTGAAGGTTGGCAATGGGGTAATGATTATGGTTTTGGTGAATTATCATTATGTGTTAATCAAGAACCATGGTCATCATATTGTGGTGAACCAAATTGTGGACAATTAAATCCAATAAATGAATATTCATATCGTGTACTTGAATCATTGTATAAAGAATTATTAGATATTACTGAAGTTAGAGATATAATACATATTGGTGGTGATGAAGTTAATTTAGATTGTTGGTCACAATATAGTTCAATAACAACAGCAATGCAAACAATGAATATAACTGATTTACATTCATTATGGGGTGATTTTGAATTAAAATTACATCAACGTATTATACGAGCAAATCATGATATTAATCCAAAAAAAATTATAATATGGAGTTCACCATTAACTAAAAGACCATGGTTAACAACATATTTTGATAAAAAAATACATGTTATACAATCATGGGGTGGTTCAAATTGGCCAGAAACTGGTGATTTACTTGATGATGGTTATCAAGTTATATTATCACATGTTGATGCATGGTATTTGGATTGTGGTTTTGGTAAATGGCGTGAAATTGGTGAAGCTGCATGTGGTGAATATAGAACTTGGCAAACTGTTTATAATCATAGACCATGGAAAGATTATCCAAATGCTGGTAATTTAATTCTTGGTGGTGAAGTTGCATTGTGGAGTGAACAAATTGGTAAAAATTCACTTGGACCAAGATTATGGCCAAGAGCATCAGCATTTGCTGAAAGATTATGGTAATTATTTTCTCTTTTTTTATATATATATATTATTATTTTGTTGATATTTATTTGTTTGATTTTTTTCAAGGAGTGATTTACCAACAAATAGTTTTGTTACTGAAGAAAATATTTATACAAGGCTATCATCACATATGGATTTACTTAAATCACGTGGTATTAAAACAGAGGCCATGTGGCCACAATGGTGTTCACAAAATCCTGGTAAATGTCTTTGACCAAATACCAAATAGAACGGAATACTTTGTAATTACATTGGATATTTATTCTGCTAAAATGAATAAAGGTATTCAAATATGTGAAAAATAAAAGAGAATAAATAGAAAAGAAAACGAGAAAACGTAAAAAAAAAAAGGAAAATAAAATTATGTTAACGTATTTTTAAAAAGGTATTATTTTAATAATAATTGATTTTTTTTTTTTTTTAAATAAATCAAATTTATATTGATTTATTTCAATTTTTTTTTTTTTTTAAATTAACAAATGTTTAATCATTTGATTTTTTTTTTTTTTAAATTATTCAATTTTGATAAATTTTTTTTTTGATTTTTTCATGAAAATTTGTGAATAAAATGCTTGATATTTATTGTTATTTGTGAAAAAAATAAATGTTAAGATAATAGATAAATTGATTAGGAAAATGAAAAAAAATAAATAAATAAATTATTAAATGGTTTGTTGGGAATTACTAGTAAGATTAATGGATGTTATGAAAAAAATTAAATAATAATTGAAAAATAGGTCGTATAATAGACCTAAATTCAAAAAAAAAAAAAAAAACAAATTTGTTGATGTTATAATGAAATAATTGACAATTTTAAGAAAGTGGAGAAATTTTTTTTTGTTTTTAATTTAATAAGTGTTTATACCAAAAAAAAAAACAAAAAACAAAGAAATAATTATAAAATTATTTTAAAAAATTGAAATATAAAAAAAGGAGGATTATAAAAAAAATAAACGAAATAAATTATTCGCATTTCATTAATTAGAAGTGCCTTTTCAATACTTGATTTTTTTTTAATCAAAAAATTTAATTTTTTCAATTAAAAATAATTAATTATTGATAAATATTTAATTAATAAGATTTTTAATTAAAAAATTTTTATGTTTCAAGTAATTGCATATTAAAAAATCCATTAAATAATGAAAATATAAATTTTATACAATTTTTAAATGTAAAAACAAAACGTATTATTAATTTACATGACTTTTTTTTTTTTAATTTCAATTAATTATAAATTAAATTTAAAAGAAAAAAAAAAACATCGAAAATAATCATGAAAATTAATTTTAGCTTAATTAAAAAAATAAGTTAATTAATTATTAAATAAATTTTGACTTATAGTTTAAATATATCTTTAAAAAAAAACAAATAAAAAATTGACAATTGAAAAGCAATTAATTCCCAATAACCATGATAATTTGTAAAATATAAAAGAAAATTTTTTACCACAAAAAAAAAATCAGTCTTAAAAAGATTTTAAAACAATGACTTAAATAAAATTCATAAAATAATTTTAATGTATATATAAATAATATAAAAATAATGTACATAATTGAATCAACAATGTAATTAATTTATGTACTTACAACTACATGTAATCTACTCATGATATTATTTACCATCACATTAATTAATTAATTAATTTTACCTATAAAGCTTTTTTCCAGTTTATTAAATCACTGTTCTTTTTTTTTAAATAAAAAAATAATTATTTATATTGTCATTGTCAAATAGAAAATACTGTGAATGTCAAAAATAAAATATAAATTGATATTTTTCATTAAAATTAACAGCTAATAATAATACACGAGAAAATTCGATAACTGATATTTCAAAATATTCATTTTAATTATTATTAATTATTGCTAAAATAAATTGAATAAAAAATGTATTATTTTTTTAGATTATCATTTGTGTTTTATATGTGTTATATCTGTTATAAAAAAATGTGAATTAACAAAAGAAAATAATACGTAAATAATTGAATTTATATAAAAAAAAAATTTAATATTTTTATTGTGTTGATTTTTTTTTAAAACTCCTTTTGTTTGATTATTGTTTTTACATTTTTTTTTATTGTTTGTTAATAATTTAGGTAATAGATGCGTAAAAGATTGAAATTTAATACAAAAAAAATGTATTGTTTTTTATTTTCTGATAGCTAGTTGAGTTAATATTTGAATTTATTTGTCAAACACTCGATGAAATTGATAGTATGATCGATGACTCTTTGTCAATTCAATCTTCAAATGAAAAAAAAAAAAACAACTCAAATCAGTATTGAAATTCATCGAAATTTAAAACAATAAATTAAACCATTGTTTTCATTAATTAAACCAACATAATTTTAATTTTCAAGTATTTAAATTGTTTCATTTGTAATTTAATGGTGAATATACGTTTTTTTTTTCTTTTAGTTTTTTAAAAATAATATCATCAGCAACAATTGCGCATGTAAAATTTCATATCTTATTCACCGGTTTACTCAAAAACGTGTCAGACAGTTTACGAACTTTGAAGAAACAGCATCAAAAAATTTTTTCCATACTCTTATAAAAATTCAAACAAAATAAAAAAAAGTTATAATAATCATAAATAAATAAAAAAAAACATTTCTTTTTATTGTGTGTTGGAGGAAAATTATTGGAAAATAAAAAGTAAAAAAATTTATTTACATTGAATATATGAATATAATATATACAAATTCTTTTGTAAAAAAATAAAGCACGAATTTTCAAGTATTCAGTGAATTATAATCAATTATTCATACTTGTTTTTTTTTTTTTTTTTTTTTTTTTTTTTTTTTTTTAAAANTTTTTTTTGTTTATTTTTATTATCTAAAAACGTGTATTGTGAAGATCAAAAGTCATCTTAAAACGTGGGAAAAACACCAACGATAAAATTACAAGTTATTATATATTTTTCGTAAGTTTGCTGGTAAATTAAAATGAACGAAGAAGATATTGATGTCTTTATCAAAAATCAAAAAGACTTGTGTAATATTGTTTTATATCAACGTAAGTTTAGCCAAAAAAAATAACAAATAATAATTCTATTTTTAATTTTTTTTAAATGATTTATAAAAATAATAAAAATTATAGTTTTAGAGTATTTGTTTTATCTTGTATATATTTTTAAAATTTTTATAAAAATTATTCTAAATGAGACATCAGTACAGAATATATTGAAATTTTTTTTTTCAAATCAATCAAACTCGATTAGATGAATTTTTTTGTTATTGATATTTGTTTTTTCTAATTTAAATTTTCATTTTCATTCAATTTTAAAATTTTATTATTTATTTTATCAATCCTTTTTTGTATTTATAAAATCATGAGAAGATTTAATCAATTATTGTGTTTTTTAAATTTAATTTTTCACTTATTTATATTATTTAATTTAAAAAGACAAAATTAATACAAATTTTCTAAAATAATATATATTATTTAAATTATTTTTAGATGTTTTAAATGTTTCTAATTATTGTTCATCGTCATTTGATGGACTTTTATGTTGGCCAATAACTAAAAATGGAATTTTAGCAACACAACAATGTCCACCAAAATTTGTGATGGGTTATAAAAATTCTGGTAATCCTTTGGCAACAAAACAATGCATGCCAACTGGTAAATGGTATGAAAATCATGAAGCTGTTAAATGGAGTAATTATAGTCTTTGTAAACCACCGTCTGGATTTTATGTTACCGCAATTACAAATATTGAAATTCATCATTCTGAATATGAAAATATTTACAATTCATCAATTTTACATGTAAATATTATAATTTATTATATAAATTACATTATAATTCAATTATAAATTTACTTAAATTTTCAATTTGATTAATTTATTTATCAGCATTATAGAAAAATTTATTTGTTTTTTTTTTTGACTCTTTTAGAAATGGGTACCAATTATAAAAAATGTTGCAAATGTTGGTTACACATCATCACTTTGTACATTAATAATAGCAATGATTATATTTTCATTGCTACGAAAACTTCGTAATCCACGCAATCGTTTACACATGCATATGTTTGGATCATTTATAATGCGTGCATCAATGTCAATATTAAAAAATTGGCTATTTATTGATGGTGTTGGTATGTCCTGGGACATGGTTATTGTAGATGATCAAACAACTTTTATCAAAGAAAAAATAGTAATTAATTAATTGGTATATCAAATTTCATGCAAGTATAAATATTTATTAATTATTATTTTTTTTTAGAATTGGTTTTGCAAAGTAATAACAAGTCTTTGGCAATATTCAATTGTCGCAAATTATGCTTGGATATTGATAGAAGGATTGTATCTTCATAATCTTATTTTTTTATCATTTTGTGGTGAAAAAAGTGATATTAATTATTATATTTTTTCGGGTTGGATATTACCAGCAATTGTTGTTTCATGTTGGATCACTGTTAGAATTTTTTTTGAAGATACATTTTGCTGGACAACTCATGATAATCCTACA
>MKYW01000044.1:1239471-1264714 GCA_015776835.1 Aphidius ervi
TTTGACATTTTTGGCAGTGTTTTACTGACATAGGGAAAACTGTGTGAGTCTGTAATATGCCAGTGGAAGGTATTCAACTTGGACATACCCATTCCTTCAATAGTACGTAGTATCGTTGCTTTGTCGATATAATTTCTCGATGTATCCAAGAGAATTCCTCGATATGGATATACTGGAGAATCTATAATTGTAACATCTCTAACAATTTGAATTTTATTGTAAAATTCATCAAACACTATCAGCTGTGATAGAGTAGAAAAACCATTTCTAATACCAAAATAACTTTCTGCTTCTATAGTCACACTTATCTAACAAATACAAAAACAAATATTTTAAATTTATTCAAAAAATTAAACCAATATAATAATAATAAATAAATATAAAATTACCATTTTTTTATTTTCTTGAGTTATTTTTAAAGAATAATTTTCTTTAGTTTCAAGAGTTATTTTAACATTATCCGGATCAATCAAACCAACAATATTAATTGTAAGACCAAGACCACCAATTTTAATTGGATTATTACCAATTTTTTTAACATGTTGTTTTAAAATATCAATATTTTTTTCAATTAATTTACCAGCAGATGAACCACCATTAATACCATGTAAAATTATTTTATCTGGATCAATATGAGCAACATATTCACCAAGTGATACAAGACCAGTTGGTTTTGGCCACAATGTACCACCATCACCACAAAATAATTGACAAACATCCAATGATACTGGGTTTTTTGTTGATGAAGTTTTTTCTGTTTTACTACAGAAACCATTGATGCACTCATAATGCCAAGGTGAACTGTTTAAAATAAGATTTAAAAAAATATATATAAATATTATAATTAATTGATTTTAAATATTAAAACAGCATAAACAATTATTTCATTACTATTATTATGAATGATAATAAATAATTTATTGTTTAATTAATGATAAATATACTTACTTGTATTCTAATAACTCTGAAGACTCTGAATGATCTGCATCAACTGGTTCACTTAGTAATCGAAATATAATTATTATACCAGCAATACCAATACAAGCAAAAATTATATTACCAGTAGATCTGGCTCTAATTCTATTCATTTTTTTGATATATTAATATGCAAGATATTTTTATTTATTCAATTTTGATTTTATAAATATTTTACTTTTAATTAATTTGCTGATTTAAATAAAAATAACAGACATTTCGTTTGGTTTTGTTTGTTTGTTTTCTTTTATATTTACCAAAAATTACATTTTATTTTTATAAAAGTATTATTTTGTTGATATTATTGTTGTTGTTGTTGTTATTATTATTGTTATCATTGAGTCAGTGATGCTAAAATTAAATTTTATATTTCATTTTGACAACAAAAACAACTTCAGTGAAGCTCAGTGAAGCTGAGTGAAGCAGTATGTCTCTTAAACATAACCTTCAATTACGTAATAAATCACTGATAAATTATCAGTGATAATAATATACACAATCAAGTGCCCCGCTGAGGAGAAAATTTTAACTAAAAGTTGGAAAAAAATAGAATTATTTCGATTAGAAAAAATCATTCTAATCGTTTCAGTGGGCCAAACGTTATGTCACATCACCGTTATTTTAATATACCTAATGTATTTTCTAGGATCTAATTTTTATTCTTATCAAGAATCTCATGATTAATCCTGCTTTAAACTAAAGCTAGAAATTTTATTAAATTTTTACGATGTGATGCTCCTGGGTAAATATATTTCGTCAAATTTCTCTGTTAATTTAGTAGATTTCTCTGAAAATAAGCCATGTGGAGTTGAAATCAAACGAAAAATATTTTTACAATCCTATAGCTAAATATAAATAAGATTAAAAAATTTGTTTTAATTTTTATTATTGAGTGTTATTTAATTATTTTTCTTGATGATTACAAAGATAAATAATTTATTTGACAATAAAAATTAGAATAAAAATGATAATTCAATGATTTTTTAAATTAAGCATAACAGTGGCCTTGGTTTTGTAAACACCACTCTGGTTCCAAGCTGTCTGCAAGAATGCCACGACTGACTAGACGTTCACGATGTCTAAGCATTCTTTGTTCAGCATGAATCCAACTGGATTCTGGCTCACCCCAGAGTCTCTCAGCCATAGCTGCTGCTCTTGGCCAGAGTCTTGAATCAACTGAAGTACTGTCTACTTGTTCTGACCACAATGCAGCCTCACCACCTTAAAAAATACATTTCATATAAAAATTAATAAACAAAATTAAGTATTAAAACATAAATAAAAAATCAACGTTAAATATGTCATACCAAGAATCAGGTGCTTTTTGGATTCATGACCTTGTTTCTTGAGCAATTGCAGTGGTGAATTTTTGTATATTTTTTGCCAACCTTTGTATGGTGAACACCAATTTGTTCCTTCACCCACCCAAGCACTCAATCTATATAAATTTAAAAACCACATTAAATACAATAAAATACAGCAGAAATGATTAATCAACTCACCCACAATCAAGATACCACGCATCATAATTTGAGAAAATCATTTTATAATTTCCCTTAGCAAGTCTTCCAATTGTTTTATCAATACCAGTAGTCCAAATTTGTATAATATATTTTTCTGGATCTAAATGTTTTAAATTATTTTCACTTGTTAGTCCACTTGTCCACAGTACAACTGGAAGATCTTTTTCACCATTTGATTTTTTTAATATTTGATATGCTCTTTCTTGAAACATTGTCCAAAGATCAATAAAATTTTCCTCTTTTAAATCCCAGCCCTTTACACCAGTCATCCAATCAGTTACAACACTTGATGAATTCCAACAGTTTATATTAACTTCATCACCACCCATGTGAAATATATCTGGCTTAAAATCTTCAATCATATCACCATAAATTCCTTCTAAAATTTCATAAACTTTTTCTGATGCTGGATTTAATTGTCCACATGGTGGTTCAACACAATATTTATTCCAAGGTTCAGCTTTAAAACAAACAGTTGCATTGTCACCAACCCACTGCCAGCCTTCACCAACATGAGCTGGTGCATCAAACTCTGGAAGAATTCTTACACCATGAACAAGACCAAATTCAACAATTTCCTTGATATCATCAGGTGAATAAATTTTTTTTTGAGTGTAAGCACCATATTTTGACATTTTTGGCAGTGTTTTACTGACATAGGGAAAACTGTGTGAGTCAGTAATATGCCAGTGGAAGGTATTCAACTTGGACATACCCATTCCTTCAATAGTACGTAGTATCGTTGCTTTGTCTACAAAATTTCTCGATGTATCAAGAAGAATTCCTCGATATGGATATACTGGAGAATCTTCAATATGGGCATCTCTAACAATTTGAATTTTATTATACAGTTCATCAAATACAATAAGCTGTGACAATGTTTCAAGACCATTACGAACACCAAAGTAACTTTCAGATGTTATTGTTGCATTTATCTATTTAAAAAAAAAACATTAAAATTACATTATCAATACTATAAAAAATAATTGAATTAATAAATTTGGATGAATCATTTACCACATCAACATCAGGTTGAAAAATTTGTAGTATGTAATCTTCTTTTGTTTGAAGAGTCATTCTAACATCATTTGGATTTGTCAATCCCAAAATATTAATTGCAAGACCAAAGCCACCAGCTCTAGCTGCATCACCACCAATTTTTTTAATATTTGATTTTAAAAGATTAATATTTTTTGTCAATAAATTTCCAACAGATGATTTTGTCTCAATTCCATGTAAATTAATTTTTTCTGGATCCAAATGAGCCACATAATCACCAAGAGATACATGACCAGTTGGTGCTGGCCACAATGCACCACCAACACCACAAAATAATTGACAAACATCCAATGACAATGGTTCTTTAATATCTGGTGTTATTTCAGCTTTTTTACAAAGACCACCAACACAAGTGTAATGCCATGGTAAACTGTAATAAAAAAATAAAACAAAATTTATTTAAAATATCTAATTTTCAAATTCATTCAAGGCACACACTTTCCAAGTGAAAGTATTATGCAAAAAAAAAAAAATATACAATAACTATAAATCAATTTATATTAAGAATCAAATTTAAGACAATAAAAAATTATTTTTTTTTTTTGGTAAGTTAATTATTGTTTGGCTTAAAAAAAATTAAGTATCAATGTATACCACTTGACTAAAAAAATGAAGCATATTTTTGTAATAAAAAATATTTCAAATAATTATTATAATTATAATTAGAATTTTTTAAATGATTTTTATATATTAAAAAGAGAATTCTTGATCTAAAAATAGCTTTTAAAATAAGTCAGCTATAACTGGTTTTTCAACTCAAGTAACAAAACAAAAACAATTCAATATTAATTGTGAGATTAATTTTTATTTATATTCTAAATTAGACTGTACTTGTTTAATTATTTTTTATAATTATCGTATGATGCACGATCAAAAGTTTCCATTATAAATAAATTATCAAGTTTATAAATATTATTTCTACAATAAATGATAAATTTATCAGAAAAAAAAAGAAAATACTCACAAATATTCATCATGTTGTTCAGCAATAGTTTGTTGTGATAGTAAAAAAAATATAAAAATATAAAACATTATGATTAAAATAATGATCAACACAGCAGTGGATCTGATTCCAATTTGACGCGATGACAATGATTTTATATCATCTTGTAGACTCCTCATGAAGGATAGGAGAAGGGAATTTAATATTCCAACAAAAGTGGAGGTGGAAAATATCCAAACACGTATAGAAAAATAAAAAAAATAAAAAAACCACTGATTCAATCAGCAGATTGATTGTAAAAATATAAAAACAAAATTTCGATTAGAATATTACTTGAAACTTTACTTGTACTTAATTATTATTATTATTATTTATTGTTAATTAGTGTTTATTATTTTTTTTTAAACAAATATAAACGTGATTGATTTTTGTTTCGATTAGAATGATATTTTTTTTCGACAAATTTCGAGTGGTTTATTTATTATCAATATTATTGCTTATTTTTTTTTCAAATGACCTGTTGTTTTCTTCAACTAATTGTAACACTTGATAGTAATCTAAATACCCAATGAGATAATAAAATTCTTTGTCATATCAGATAAATTTAGACGATAAGGTTTTTAATAAAATTTCAAAATCAATTCTTTTTTTTATCAATAACAAATATCTAGTTTTTTAAAAATAATAATTGATTATTATTTAAAATTATATAATTAATAAATTTATAATTTTATAATAATGAATTTAATATAACAAAATAAGAAAGATTAAAAATTAAATTATAAAAAATTCGTAATAAAGACTTTTGATCGAAATAGAAATAATTTTTTCGAAACTCTTTAAAGAAAAGTTATTAAAAAAATAATAATATAATTAATTTTTGTTGTTTTTGTGTTAATTTAATTTAATTTATTTAAAGTGTGTCAATAATTATCACCATCATTTATATATTTAAAAATTTTATATTAAGTATATAACTTATAAGACTTTTTTTTTTTAAATAATTATTCAAAGTTGACGTAATTTAGAGAGGTTAAACATGGGCTCTTATGGGAGGAGGTGTTAGAAAATATCTACGAACTTAACTAAACAATACTTGTAATAATGACATCTTTCCCAAAAACTAATAGGTAATAAACGAAAAAATAAGGAATTTTTTGATATCAGGATGGGCTTATAAGACTAACCGTCACGTAATTAATAAAAATATAAGCTAAAAACACTAGAAAATTAAAATTTAAAACGATTTTTTTTTAATGAAAAAAATGTTAAATGTTACATTTGATTTAAATAATTTAATAATATGAAAATGATTAATTAATTTAATATTTTTTTATAAAGACTCAACTATTTATTCACTGCGATCTCTTATTGCACGATATTTAGCAAGTTCATTTGGAAATACACGGTTTAATTCAACAAGCATATTGGCCTTGAATTTTCTGTATGCATCAATTTTACCCTTGACTTCTTCATTTTTAGTCAATGCTTTTTCAATACAATCTTTTGTATAAAGTTGAGGATTTCTGCCTTGATCAATGTAGCTAAAATATAAATAAAAATCAATTAATTATGTTAGCTATTAATTTTTTTCTTTCAAATATAAACAAAATATGTTAAATTAATTTAAAAAAAAACTGGTAAATTTTAAATATAAATAAAAATATATTTAGTTTTTTAAAAATCAAGTTAAACCAGTTTAATATTTTTAAAAAGCTTTATCTTATATTTATTAAGGTATTTATTTAAAACTTGATTTTAGACTTACTCAAAAACCTCCAGTGGCACATGAACATCCTGAACCTGAGATTTTAATTTATCAATTTCTTGGAGTCCAGTAACAAGTTTTTGACTGAAAAATAAATAAATGAATTATCAACAATTAATTTAAATTTACTATTTTTATAGTTTTTTAATAATATTTTTTCATCATCATGTTTATTATTGAATATTAGAAATCGCCATGTTGGATTCAACTGACAGCAAGTGTTGATGAAATTTTTATATTTTTAGACTCATTTTTGTATAATAAATTATAATTTTAATTACTTACATTTTCTTGTTAAGTACAGATTGTGTTTGGGGTTGAAAATCACTAACCATAATACGTATATGTCTAACATTTTCAACAAAATCTTCTAGCTGTTCTTCCAAGCTCTCTAATGTAGCTGCCATTTTTTATGTTTACAAATTTTACACAAAACACAAGCGCGCTCTACACTATTTTCCTCTACCAGACTAAATATTTATGTGTGTGTTTATGTGTAGTTTTTTTAATTAAAAAAAAATACAAAGATAACAAGTAAAAAAGATAACAATTGTTTATATAAAAGTTTATTGCAATTTTTTGTTGATTTTCGTGAATGACAGTTAACAATAATAATGTCATATAATCATGTTGTAATTGGTAAAAAAAATAAACAAAAACAATAATTAAACTAATAAAATTAATATTATGTAATTATGATGATTTATCAGGTGGTGGAACAGGCTGGATTGGATCAGCATTAGCATGTGCATTAAGATCTCAAGGCACCAGAGTCAGCATTGTCACCAGAAGACTTTCTCATGTTGATGACATACTATGGGTACCAAAAGAAGAAAAAAAAACCAAAACAAATTGATTAAAACAACCATCAAAATTAATTTAAAATTTTTATTTAAAAACACAGGATGACATTGAAAGATCAGGACTTCCAAAAAGTACATCAGCAGTTATAAATGTTGCTGGTGTTAATATACTAGATCCATTATATAGATGGAATGATGATTTTAAAAAACAAGTATGGGATAGTCGTATAAGAACAACAAAAATATTAACAAATGCTATACGTAATTCTGATGTTAAATATTTTGGACAAATATCTGGTGTTGCTTATTATCCTCCAGATGGTAAAGAGTATTCTGAAGATGACAAGTGTCAAAAATATGATTATTTATCAGGTATAAATATCCGACAATTTAAATAAACTAAATGTTTGTTTTTTTTTATTTTTTTATGTTGTTGATTATGTTGATTTATTTTTTGAATGTGTCAACAGAATTAGTACATGCATGGGAGGCAGCTGGTGAACTTCCAAAAGACAGTAAAACAAGAAAAGTTGTTATAAGATCTGGTGTTGTTCTTGGTAGAACTGGTGGTATGATATCACAAATATTTTTTCCATTTTATTTGGGTCTTGGTGGACCAATTGGAACTGGTAATCAATACATGCCATGGATTCATATTTCTGATTTAGTTGAATTATTTATTTATTCAATTGAACAAGAAAAAATACAGGGAATATTAAATGCTGTTGCACCACAGGTATTTTTTTTTTTTTTTTTTTTTTTTNATTTTTCCATTACCTGAATTTATTCTCAATATTTTATTCAGTCAAGAAAGAGCAAAGGTAAATTGATCATTTAATTATTTAAAAATATGTTGGTATAATTAACATCTTGATAAAATTTTTTTTAGATCATGACAGATGGACAAAAAGTTATACCAAAACGTACACTTGAATATGGCTTTGAATATGAGTTTCCAAAAATTGATATGGCATGTAAACAATTTTCTCAAATTGCATATGCTGGTTTATATTAAATTAATCAATCAATAAATATTGTATATAATTAATTTTTGAATATAAAAAGCTTTTATATTTTGCAATCATTTTAAAAATCAATTTTCAAGTTTTTTTTTTTCTTCTTTTTTGTTCTAAAAGTTTAAACAAACTACACATTCAATAAATAAATATGTGTTGATGATGAAATAGTTAGAAAAAATTAAGCAATATGTATATTCTTTTTTTTTTTTACTATTTGATCATTATTTTTATGGTTAATTTTAGTTTGAGTTGATTTTATTTATTTATAAATTTCGTTTGCATATGTATTTAACATAAGTTTGTGTTGTTATCTCTTATCAGTTTTTAAATGACCAACAGTTACAGTGAGTCACTGACAAACACAAAGGTAAAAAGTTATTACAAAAAATTGTGAAATATATTTTTGACTGCGCAGTGAATCATTTTTCGTGGGGGTTTTAGCCTAATCATAAAACGTTTCACCTTTAGTTTCATGAAATTTATAAACTCAGTCAGTTGTATCAGTGTTATAATAATTACAAATAATTAAACTGTTTTTTTTTTTTATTTTTAATTTGTATAAATAATTGGTTTTGTAATTTTTAAAATAATAAATTTTAATATGGAAGAAATTAATTTATCAAAAACAAGTGTCTTCATTGGTAATCTTCCAGCTTCAACAAATGAAAGTGATTTAAAAACATTTTTTCAACAATCTGGTCAAGATTATATCGAAGCTTTTATTCAATATGATTTCGCCATTGTTGTAAGTATTTATTTCAATTAAATTATTTTATAAATTTTTTTTAAATTATATTTAATTCTTTTCAGGAATTTGATAATCATGATAATGCTAAAAATTCAATTGAAAAGCTCAATGGAATTGAATTTAAAAATAAACGGTATGTCTATTAAATATTATATTTAAAAAAAAAAATTAATTCATCGTTTTAAAAATATAAATTAATAAAGATAATAATTATTTTTTTTCCAGCATTCTTGTGGAGTGGGCTCGTAGACCAAAAGATCAGTGGCTTCATCGTAGCCCAGTTCGATCAGAGTAAGTAAATTATTTTGCTTTTTTTCTGCTTTTATACAATGTAAAAATTATTAATCTAAAAAATTTATATTGTTTTTTCATTTCAGATATTTCCAAGCTACAAAAAATAAATTTAGTCTCAAAGTGAGAAATCTTTCAAATGATGTTACTTGGCAGGTAAGAAAAATTATAATATTTAATTTAGATGAATTTGTAATTAAATAAATTGTCTTATTTATTGATTCAATACACAAATTATTAAACAAATTTGATAAATAAACTTTCAAATAAAAAAATAATTATTTTAAATAAATTAGTAAAGAAATAAAAATAATTTTATTATATTATATTTTTATTTTTTTTTAAATAACAAATATTAAAAATAAAAACATATGAATGTTATGTAAAATTAAAAAAAGTAATTCTAGTCATTCTGGATGATTAGCTGATAATGTATTGAACAACATGGCATTTTTTAAATGTCAATGGATTTTTCTTAAAATTATTCTGGTGTCCAGACAGTTTGCTGGAATGGTGTTTTAAATAATTAAAGGTAAAAGTCATCATTTGCATCAAAATCATACTCACCATTTAAAATTACTCTGAAATTTTTTTCTAATTAAACTATTACATGTAAATTAATCAAATGAAAATTTTTTTTTTTAGTAAATAATAAAAATTATTTATCAATAATTAAATAGTAAAAAATATTAATATATAAATGGATGAAATTAAAAATCAAATTATTTATTGTATAAATTATAAATTTTATAAGTTATAATTTATAACAAAAAAAGTTTTAAAATTTCTTATAAATTATAATGAGTTAAATAAATAGAAAATATTTTATAAAAAAAATCATAATTTAAAAAAGTTAATAAAAATTAATAATTTATTTTAGTATGAGCTACTTGCAAATTTTATTTTTAAAATATATAATTACTAAATTAATACATTTTTTTGTTTTTTTTCCTTGATTTAGGATCTAGAAGACCACATTGTAAAAAGCTCAGCTACTAAAGTAATATTCACTGATACTTATATGCATCGTCAACATAATTTGGGGTAAATATCAAATTTTAAATTAACATAATAATGATAATAATAATATTTATTTATTTATTTTAATTAATGCTTTCAGATATGTAGAGTTTGAGACAGAAAATGATTTTAAGCTAGTTTTGAATTGGCTTAATGATACTAAATTGAAGGGTAAGAGAATTAGATTAATTGATAATACAGAGGTCGAGATAAGACGTTGTTGTTCTCGAAATTCTGATTCTTCAAGCTGTTCAGAGTCAGGTGGCTCAGGTGCATGTAGTCGTGCACCCAAACGTAGAAGACGTTGCAGCTCAAGCTGTTCTTGCTGATGCAAAAACCCTCCAAGAGATGATGATACAAAATTTAAAAAAATACATAACTAAATGTTAAAAACAAAAAAAAAATTTGAAAATATAATTCAATGATAACATATTTGTATAATAAAAAAAATTTCAATCACTAATTATTTATGTTTTTCTTTTCTTTTTAAAAATAATCAAAATTAATAAAAGATCATTTTAAAAATTAGTTATATTTAATGTATAATTTTATTTATTATTTTTAAACTTTTATTTATTTTTTTTTTCGTTCTCAATATTAAACTACAAATATTTCAAATTAAATCAAATAATTTTTCAANATAAAATTTACTAATATTTAAATATCTAATCAATACTGTTTTGTATAACCAGACTGTTACGTATTGAACACACTTTAAATTGTTTTTATTTATTTTAAAAAAAATGCATTTTTATCTTATTTTTAATTTATAAATTTTATGTTTTACAACAACATAAACAATAATATTATTGGCACACATTCTTATTTTTTTGCATTGAGCAATATTATAATCTTAAATCATTCATACGAGTAATAATAATTGTAATCAATATAAATATTGATTAACACAAACATCACATTAATATCAATAATGAAAAATTAAATTTTTATATATAAAAAAAAAAACAAAAAAACAATTCTATATATAAAAAAAAAAGTTACAAAAAAAAAAAAAAAAAAAAAAAAAAAGTGTCTTAGGGTTATCGATGAAAATTCAATTGGCATTTTCCGGCATCTGTTGATTGAGGGAGAAAAAGTTCACCATATAAGAGTCTGGGGAATTTACACAATTGCCTCGTGATTAAATCGTCTTTCAAAATACATTGACAAAAACTTTTATTTTTTTTTTTCTTTTCCTCTAATTATATTTTTTTCCTTAACAATGAAATTGAAATTAAATAAGCTAACAAGTAAAATTAATTTTAAAGTTTGTTGATGAAAATTTGTTGACAAATTTATTTGCAATCAATATTTTCATTGCTAAATAATTTAACCTTGAGAAAAAATAAATTANATACCTTCCATAAGTACATTAATAACATCTTTAATAATAGCTACTGTTGTAAATATAACAAGTATTGAAAATACAAATGTACAAACTGGATCAACCCAAGCTAAATTTTTCTGTTAAAAAAATAATAAAAAAAAAGAGTTATTAATTTTTATCAATACTTAAAAATAATGAATATTAATAAAAAATATTATCTTACATCATAATAAATAACAACAGCAGCAATAAGAACACCAACACTTTGAATAAAATCACCAATAACATGAATATATGCAGCTCTAACATTTATATTTTCTTTTTCTTCATGACCATGACTATGATCACTTCCATGATTATGACTATGTCCATGACTAGAACCACCATGACTGTGTCCATGTTGATGTAAAGTCAATCCCATTCTATACAATTATCAATTAATAAATTATCATTTATCAACAATAAAAATATATAAAATTAATAATTAAATATATTTTTTGTAAAATATACTTACACAATATTAAAAAGAAGACCAATTGCTGATGTTATTAACATTATTGTTGTATCAATTTCATATTTTTTTTCAATCAATCTAATTATTGCATAGTAAACAAGAATTCCAGTTACAACCCAGATGAGAAGTACTGACGTCAATGCTCCAATTACCTTAATAATTTTAAATTATAATTTAATCAAAGATAATTAATTAATTTATAAATAAATTGTTTTTAAAAAAAATCAATATTTTAATAAATTTTAATAAATCATTATCTTGTTATTTATATTTTTATTTTTTATTTATTTATAATCTTATTTTATCAAATAATAATATGACACTTTGCTCCAAAATTATCTAGACTATTTAAAATTTTTTTATATTAATTAAAAAACATTATCATTATTCAAATAAAAACGTGTCAAATTATGATTATGACAAGCTGATATTGGATCCAAGGAAGTATCATATTAACCATTAATTTAACATAGTGTAAATTAATTTTTAATTAATAGAATATTTAAATAATTAGCTGTTATTTATTTATAAAATCTTACCTCAGCTCTGTACCAACCAAATGGCATTTTTTTAGTTGCTGGACGACATGCAACCCATATGGAAAATAATGAAATCAAAAATGATGCAAAATCAGTCAATAAATGTGCAGCATCTGTTGCAACAGCTAAACTATTTGATAAATAACCACCTGAAATAAAAATAATTTTAAATAATAATTATGGATTAAAAAAATTATGTTAAATTATTTTCTTACCAACAGCTTCAATGATCATGAAAATAACACAAAGTACACATGCAATTATTAATTTTTTTCTTGCTTTTTTATCAATTTCATCATTTCGATCTCGATGACAATGATCTTCAACTGTAATATTATATAAATTATTTTAATTATTATTTGTTTTTATTAATTTAAATTGTAAATTATGTAACAATAATTATTAATTTACACTGTGGAATATTGTTAAGATGATCACCAATATTTTTTTCTTCATCATTTACACCAGATAAAACTGTACAACATCCAGATAATTTACCATGAACACAAAATATAACTTTTTTTGTTGATCCAACACTAGATCCATTTTCTTGTGTATCATTTGCATGAAGTCCAGTTCCATATCCATATTTTGCTTGATCTGTAAAACTGTTTAAAAAATAATTTATCAAATGAAGAATAATATTTTTATTTTATTTATTATTAATTTATTATGGTGGCTCATTTATAAATGATAAGATTTTAAACTTTATACCCTATTAATTGAGCCATTTTTTTTTTAGAACAAATATTTTAATAATAATAAATTGATAAAGCTAGGTTTATTGTTCAACAAACAGGTAACGAATAAATATGACAAGACAAACTGAACATTTTTTTTTTAAAAAACCGTTTATACCAAAACTTATCTTGAAATTGATAAGATATAAATTGCCTGAAGAAAAAAATATTTTTTACTTTATATAGGTGGTTGTCTATGAATACTTTTTTTTATTTAAAATTTTTTTTTTTCAATAATAATAGGAAAATATTAATTTTATATTAAAAAACTATCAGATTTATTTTTTTAATTTTTTTTTCTAATGTATTCTTAGAATTTTATATAAATTGTTTATTTTTTTTCATCATAAATTTGTTTTTATTATTAAAAAATGAATTAAAAATTAATATATTTATATATTTTTGTTTATTTATTTGATTTTTTTATTTATTTATAAATATAAAAGACAATGAAGGATTAATTTTTTGTTTTTATCAATTGTATTTACTTGTGTCTATTTAAAAAATTATTATTTATTATTTAATCAAAGTGTTTAATAATAATTAATTTTTACAAATTGAATAATAATTTTGTATATTCAAATCAGGCTTTATGGTAATTGTCTTTGAATTTATTTATTTATAATTTTTTTTTTGTCGCAATCAGTTGCATGTTCAAGTGTAACACAATGACCTTGATTGACAAGTTTTCTATGTGAACATTGTTTCGTGCATACACAATCATCAAGGACAAATAATTTAAAATAATTATCATTTTTATTTTATTTTATTTTTTTCCAATCTTTATTTTGTCGGAATACTTGTGGTTTGTTCTTTTATCAATTATAAAATAACTAAATTAAATAATAAAATTTACGAAAAAATAATTATTAATTCATTGTAATGATAATTATTAATCATGAAAAAAAAATTATACAAACTTAATATTTTTAGATTCAGTTGAATCATCAAATTCGTCATTTGATTTATTAATTTTTTTTCTAAATGTCGATTGATTTTGTTCCTCATCAAGTTTTGAATATCCCAACATATTAAATTTTTTCTATTATATAATTTAATTAAACATTTAAATTAAATATTTATAAACAATTTTATTCAATGAAGAAGAAAAAAAAAAAAAATTTTCTTTTGTGTTCAGTAAAAGCTAAACAAGTGATTTTTATTTATATTTTTTTTTTTTTTGTTATATTATTCTCTCTAATTTCACTCAACAATTAAACAACCGGATTTACTAGTTTTTTATTTTTTTTTGTTTTATTATTTGATTGTCACACTTTGATTATTATTATTTTTTTTTTTTCAATTTAAAATTTCTATACTGAGTTTTATAACACTGTAACAGCACTTTCCATTATTCAGACAAGTACGTGACTGTTTTTCATCACATTGCCTCTGGCATTATTCAGTGAAACTAGTATTAAACATAATGATAATGACTCGGAATTGAAAAAAAAAAAAAAAATATAAATAAACTTATCTCGGTTGTATATATTTCCTGTGTCATCCTGTATATTTCAATTTGTTTTTACAACTAAAATTATCACGAATATAATACATCATCATAAATATGAAAAATATTTACTTTTCATTTACTCAAATTTTAAAATACTCAAGGTTTTATTTAAATTTTAAATATAAGAAATTTTAATATACATTAAATTTATCAAAAATAAAAATAAGTTTTATTTTTATTTTTTTTTATCTATATTTGTATTATTTATTTATTCTTTTTTTAGTTTTTAAATATTAATAGTTTCTTTCTTTTTTTATTTATCAATAAACAAATGATTTTTAGTGATAAGAATTTTTATTTTTATATATATTTTAATCGTGGGTTTTTTTTTATTTTCATCACGGCACTACACTGAGATATGAAAATTGTTATTTTCTTTTTTTTGATATATTTAATTTATGGTATTTAAATTATTATTTTTTTTTTTATTCAACGATTGAGACTATGCTGATGACCTCAGTCATACCTGTATTATTATAAAAAAAAATTTATTTATCGCTTTACGAGGGTCATTTTAATGCTTGCAATATTACACACTATAATATTTCTTAAATTTAACTTAATCACCGAGATAGTAACGCTAAATTTAAATTCAAAAATTAATAATTAAAAATTACATAAATATAAAGTAAAAATATATAATAATTTCATAATACAGCTTTATAATTTTCTTAATTTTTAATTACTAAAAACAATTATAAGTTTTTATTTAAAAAAAAAACAAAAATATTATTAAATTTTTTTTAAAGAATTCTATGAAAAACTTTTATAATTTCTATTTATTAATTAAAATAATTATAATGATTTTTTTTTTCAATTAAAACAAGGGCAGTTTTGTCTTAAATAATAATCAATTTTTAATTGAATAAAAGTAATATTAGTTTGTTTTAAAAATCTTTTTAAATAAAAATTTATTGGAAACTTACAGACTGACTCTTTCCTCAGACATGTTGATTATTGACTAAATAATTTATATGTCAATAAAAAAAATGTTAAAAATTAACAAAAAAGAAAAAAAAACAAATTAATTAAGTCTTTCATCAATTAATAATTTATGTGTTGATGAAAAATTTGCACCCGTTACTCAAGCATTTAATCTTTATCATATTGTTTATTTTTTCTTTTTCTCTTTTATTTCTTTTATTTGCACGCGTTACTGAACAATCATAAAAAAAAAAAATATATTAAACAATCGTTATTATAATATTAAAAATTTTTTTTGTCTAACCCAATTGGCACACGAGATCGAACTAAAGTTCATCCATAAATCTATAAATTCTTTAAAAGCCTGTTCAACGGAAGTTAAGATAAAATATATCAATTTTTTATTTTTTTATTTCTCCCTGTTAAAAGTTAAAATTTTTATTATTATTTTTTTACTACTTTAATCTTATAATACTTTGAAATCTATTCTCACACGATATCATATTTATTTTATTATTTTTTTAACGATATATTTTTATGTATTATCAATAGTTTTAACTTGAAAAAAAAACATACATTTTACATTGAGAAAAAATGATACATTAATCAAATATTTTCCCGCGTAAATTTTTAATTTATAATTAAATATATTGTAAGTTAATTATTTTATTAAAATATGATATTTAAAATGTCAATAAAATAAATTTACTTACTTGTTTTCAGCCATGACGAAGAAAATTAATAATAGAAATTATTAATCTTTCAATTTGTCGAAAAAATTTGACAAATTGTTAATTGGTTTTTTATTATAAGTAGTTTTTTTATATAATCAAAGTAATTATATTTTAAAGTGTTATTTCAATGAGTTAAATATTCATTAAAATTAATTTTCTAGTTTCTCAGCAAGACTGTGTGTATTACTGAATTAATAATAATAATTCTGATCAGTTATTTGTCTTGGTCATTGATGTACTGGCTCGATCGAGCGTCAAGTCTGTTCTATATTGTTATTTTTAATCTATATATATATACAATTACATTAAGTAACACTGTTTATAAATGTATTATTTTTTTTTTTTTTTTATTCCATCAAATAGCCATGTCCTTCGTATTCACGGAAGTTGAATTAGTAAAAAAATAAAAAAATAAAAATCAACAATAAAATAAACTATTTAAATTAATTTTTATTTCATTATAATATTGTTTTAATAATAATTAATTAAATGTTTTTTTTTATAACCATAAAAAAATATTAATAATTTGTAAAAAAAATAATATTTTTGAATGAAAAATTTTTATATATTTTTTTTTAAATTAATTACCAAGTAGAGTAGAAAATTTATGTCACGTAAAAAATTATTTTTTTTTATTTTTAATGCTAATGTTTATTCAAGGATTATTAATATATATTTTTTTTTTAAATATAATTTGAAAAAGAATGAATTAATTTTTACTGTGATATTTATTATTGAAAAAAATTTACCTTGATTTGTTGATGGTACAGAGATATTTTAATAAAAATATTATTTAATTATGAAACTTATTTATTAGTAAATTGAATTAAAATCCATTTTTTTTTTTTTTGTACAAATTATTTCTACATGTACGTAAATTATTATTGTTGAATTATTTTCTTCAACTGGAAATTATTACAATTCTTCGTGTTTCTCCAAATTATCTGAAACTAAATAAAATTATTAAACAATAAATAATGAGCCAAAAAAAAAAAAGGCTAATAAACTATTTGTAAATTAATATTTCAACAAACCTGTATCAACTTTGTCTTCTTCTTCTTCATGTAATTTATTTGAATTTTCAATTTTTTGTTGTAATTTTTTAATTTCATCATCATAACCAGTCCATTCTGGTAATATTCTCATGGCAGCTTGAAGTTTAGCTTCTTTTGTTTGTGGATTATTGCACTAAAACAAAAAAGATTTATATTATAAAAAAGAAATGTAATAAATTTAATTGTTAAAAAATTGATAATTATAATTACCAAATCAATTGTTTTAGCATTTTTTTTGGATTTATCACTGCACCAAGTTTCACACCAAAGCCAATCTTGTGGTAATGTTTTAATGGCAACTTGATGTATCATATTATTTGGTAAATCTTGATCAAGATTTGATAAACTATTTGGATCAGAACTTAATGCTTGATATTGTCCTCTTAATCTATCACCAGCAGCAATTCTACGAAAACGTTGTAAATCAACAACATAAAGTGCACTAATATGATATGATCTTCCTTGTAAATGTGTTTTCCAATATCCTTGTTTCCAAAATCTAAAACCATCCATTTCTCTTCTACTATCACAAAATGGTGTATAAGCATATGGTGCACCTTCAAGATCTAATTCAACTAGTTCATTTAAATCAGCACGTACAACTTGATCAGCATCAACAAATATTATTTTTTTAACATCCAATGGAAATAATACATCAAGAAATAATATTTTATATCCCCATATTGTTCGTTGTTTTTCAGTTTGTTGATGTAACCATCTTGGCCATTTATATTCAACTAATTCATACTCGAAACCATATTCTTCAGCCATATGAGGTAAAAAGTCTTTTAATGTTGGTGATAAATAATTTTTTAAAAACCAAAACTTTACTGGACTTTTTGTATGTTTTAGAACACTTAACATCATTATTTTTAAAAATCTTTCATACAAATGTCCAGATGCTAATGAAAATATATTTATTTTTTCTTCTTTTTCTTCACCATCTTCACTGCCAAATGTCCTAATTAAATTAAAAACAAATAATCAATGCAAATTACCAAAAAAAAAATCAAAAAAATTAAATTATAAATGTAAAAGAAAAATTATTTAACATTGATAAGCAATAACTAAAAAAAAGAAAAGCTTACCAAAAATCGGAAAAGCTAGAAAAAAATAGAACTCTTTATACAATTTGTTGTATAAATAAATAAATAAATAAATATTTTTTTTTATATATAGGTATATAATCATGCAACAGAATAAATAAAAATAGAAAAAAATAAAATAAAATATAAAGATAAGACATCAAGTTTAAATATAAAATTATTGATTATAGTAATTTACCTTGATATTGAATTCCATATTCCAGATTTTTTATCATCTTCACCAAGTAAATCAACAGCAAGTTTATCAGGTTTTTTAGTAACCTTGAGTTTTAATACGTGACTTTTTAATGAACTGATAAGTACTTTAACTTGATTACCATTTTGTATGGCATCTTGTCCATCAACTGAATTAATATCATAAATTTCTGATGATCTACCTTGACGTAAACGTAATAACCATTCACCAGGATTTGCTTTTAATTGAAAATAACCAAGATTTGCCATGACAATTGTATCAACCATAACTGGTTGTATTTCTGTACCAAGTGTCATTTGTAATCCACGTGGTGGATTACCCATTGATGCCTCAAAACAATGTCCCTCAAGAAGTAAATATTCAAGTTCATATTCACTGAAATAATTATCATAATTAAACACAAACAATTAACTATAAAAATGTAAAATTTTATCGTTAAATTATCCTAAAAAGTTGACTAAATAAAAAAATCAAATATCTCTGTCAAAAAATAGATAATTTAGTCAAAATTAAAATTAAAATAGTAAATTTACCTGTGTACTCCAATAGCAACATTATCCAATTTAATATTATCCAAATCATAAACACTTTGTACAACTTGTACAAGCCAATTTTCAGGTGCATGTATATATTGTGTTAATAATGATGATGTTGGTAATTTTGTAAATTTAGCAACAGCACCAGCAACATTACCATCATTTGTAAATTGTAATTCAGAATCAAATACAAATCTATAAAAACTCTTTAATGGCATATCACTATTTTTATCAACACAATTTAAATATATTTTAATATTACAATTTAATGATTTTTGTAATGTACTTAATATTGCACCAAGTTTTTGTGCACCACGTGATACTGGATCAACAATACCAACTAAATTAAATGCAACATTTTTTTTATCATTTGCTTTTACTTTAACAACACTATGATTTTCACCACTTGATGGTATTTCATAACGTATTCTTGTTTGTTGTCTTGGTACAAGTAATGATGATATTTGCATAATAGTATCATCTGTTATTTCTTTCATTTTAACATCATCAATATCATTATCTTCCTCCTCATCATCATCATCATCATCATCATCATCATCAGTAAATGTTTCAATTTCATCAATTATTTTATTTAATTTTTCACCATACGTACTGTAACTATATTTTTCAAGAAGTGAAAAATCTTCACGTGTAAATAATTCATCATCATCAAATGGACCAATTAATCTACCATTACAAATAACACCAAATTTATTACTCAATAAATTATTATCAGCAATAATATCAACAAAATAATTATGTATATTTAACATTAGCTCATTATCATTATTATTATCATATAAAATATCATCATAATCATTATAATTAAATTTATTATTAATAATATTATCATATGTTTCTTCTTGAATTAATTTTTTCATATATAAAATTAATTTATCTTTTGACAATGTTTTTTTTGTATTTAATAATGTTAATGCATAATTATTAATATTATTAAAATTATTATTATTATTATTATATTTTTTACTAATTATTATTGTCATTCTAACGTCTGATGTTGTTTCAAGATGATGGATAGCTTCACGTAATAATTTACGAGAATATTTATTTTCTAAATCAACAATAATCCAATATGTATAATGATAATGTTTAATTTTATTATTACGTTTTTGCATTAATAAATAATTTGAATTTTTCATAATCCATGCTGATGTATCTTCAATACTCCAATTAATTAAATTATTATTATTATTAATTGTTTGTACATTACCAATTAAATTAAGCCATTGATTTGGATCATTTTTAAGTATTTTTTCATTTAATCTTGGCATGACATTTGGTTGTTCCATAATAAAATCAATAATATTATCACCTTCATTAACTTCACCTTTATAAACAGCTTTTTGTAATATTGGTGTTTGTGTCATAATTGATGACAGTACTGTTTCTTCAAATGAATCAGCATCAGATGTACTTGTTGATGGTAATGGTATACCATTCATTAATGCTTGTGGAAATTTTTTAAAACCAGTACGTTTTATAAAATCATTTGCAAGATAACGTCCAACATCATACTCTGATTCTTCATCAAATATATAATCAATATTTGCTGATGAATCACGTTTTAATAATAATTTTTTAATATCATCAACAGTTAATTTATATGTTTTGTTATCTTTATTTTTTTTATATGTCAATAATGATGATAAAAATTCAACAGCATGTTTATGTCCTTTTGTATCAGCTAAATAATGATATGCATTATTAACAGCAATACTTGGATCATTAAAACCAGTTAATAATTTATTTGAATTTGTTAAAAATACAAAACCAACACGTATTGGAGCTGAATGTGAATGTAATGCTTCAACAGTACTTAATAATGGTTTTGATAATTCAGATAATGGATCAATAATTAATACTAAATTATACATATTACGACGTATGTTTCTTAACATACCAGGAAATGTTGGACGTAATAATGATGTTAATGATGATGACCATCTATTATAACGTAAATCTTTTTCTAAATCATTTATCCAAATAATTGCTGTGTCTCTAATGTCAATTGCAAATTCTTGATTATCAGAATTACCATTTGATAAATCAAGTGATAATAATTTATCCATTTTTTTATTATTAATACCAATTTTATATATTGATTCCATGACAATAAGCTCAGAACGTAATGTATCAATTATTGATAATATATCAATACTATCTAAATCAAAAAATAAACCATTTATAAAAAATGCTGTATCACTTGGTTGTATATGTAAATTTGAAAAAAAAATTTCTTGATTAGCTTTCATTTCTTTTTTCATTTCATTATTAACTTTTATTCTAATAAGTGATTTTGCTTGCATTGGAAAATTTTGTGATATATCTGTTAATACATTAATTGCATCAATTGATGATGATGATAATATTCTTTGTGCAGCTTGATGACTTAATTCTTGAAATTGCCATACTTTTAATGCACTTATTTCATCACTTGTATCTAATAAATGATTTTGTAATTTATCAAGTTCATTTAGCTTATCTGGATATAATTTTTTAAGTTTATTAAAATTAATACCATCAATTTCTTCAACACCATCATTATTATCTTGTGAATTTTTATTATCATTATTATCTTTAATATCAGTATCATCAGTTGCTTTATATTCAGTTGATTTCATTTGTAATTCAACACCATAACCAGATAATCTCAATAAATTATCAGATCTTTTTTTAACATTATGACGTAAAATGTATTTAATTTTTTTATCATCAGTAAGTTGCTTTAGTTTTACATGAAAATCATTAAATCCATCAGTACCAATTTGACCGTATAATATTACAACTGGAAGTGATGATGTTGTTTTTGATAAAATTGGATATTCATGATCAATTGAATATGTTTTATTATCATTTTTATCATTTTTTAATTCATCATAATTATAATTTAACAAAATATCATCAATTTCAGCAATATTACAAGTAAATTTACCATTAATATCAACAAAATTATGACAATTATTAATATTATTATTAATTGCATTGATATCTTGTTTTTTTAATTCAGCCATTTGTGAAAACATTTCAACTCTTGCTGAATGAATTCTCAATGATAATGTTAATTTTAATAATGAAATTTCAGTACTACTTAAAAATTCACCAGCTAATAACAATGATCTATCATATTCTTCTTTTTCATTTATTGGATTACCATTTTTTTTATTATCATTTGATACTGAATCAATAAATTTCCAAAAATATGATGGATTTTTTTCATTTAAATATTCAGATATTTCTAAAACAATTGGTGTTTCATTCCATTTTGCATTGATCAATGTTGTCACATATTTATTATGTTTTTTATTATCAATATTTCCAACAACTAATGATACTAATAACAGGCTCAATAAACCAGTATGCCACATCTGCAATTTATAATTAATTAAAAAGTATAGATACATTAATAATATTAACAAAATAAAATAAATATTATTTTAATAAATGATATAATTACCATGTTGATGATGTTTTTCATTGAACAATTTATTAAATTAGTATTATTTATTATTTAATATTAAATAATTATACTAGACATTTCTTGATGTTGATGATGATGACGACGACAATGACAAATTAAACAACCAATCCATGTATCGCACGTGCCGGTTATAATTTTTATATTTTTATCAGTAAATATTTATCAATTTATTTTTTAACCTTTAAACCTTTTGTCAACACAATTTATCAAATCACAATATATTTGACAATTTATATTTACTATTTTTAATTTAACAATAATTATTTAAAATTATTTTTCATAATTTATGTATATGTGGCGTCTGCAAACACTTTATTTTTTATTTTTTTCTTCCTGTCCATTTAGTGTCATCAATGTTATTGTTATTATTTTATTTTTTTCTTCATGGAAATTTGGCTTTTTTATGTTGTCATTACGTGACACTTGACATTTGACAGTTGATTAATCGAGATATTATTATTGGAAAAAATAAATAAATAATATCACTTTGATTGTTAAATATTTTGATGTTAATGTTATTATTTTTCTAATTATTAATATTCAAATTCAGTTGTCGCGACATGTTTGTTTTTTTTATACATGTAAATTGACCTTAAATTATTATAACAACAACGTATGAAATAATCACGTTGTTGATGTAAAAAAACAACAAGTGTATTATGTCAATAAAAATATAAATTCAATTATTAAAACAATAACAATAAATATAATAATATAAATAATAAAATATTGTAGAAAAAAATGACAATATTAGATTATGCACAGACATTGTCTGACAATCCTTATTTTGGAGCTGGTTTTGGATTATTTGGTCTAGGTCTTGGTGCTGCATTGTTAAGAAGAAGTACTCAAATTGGAATGATGTTATTCAAGTAAGTTAAAATATAATTTAACATAAATTGAATATGTTAATAATTTTATATTTATTTAAGACGTCATTGTATGATAACTCTAGAAGTACCATGTAAAGATAAAAGTTATCAATGGTTATTACAATGGATAACACATAAAGGTGCTAAAAAAACTCAACATTTATCTGTTGAAACAAGTTTTGAAATGAGAGAAACAGGACATGTCAAGACAAAATATGATTTTATTCCAAGTATTGGAACTCATTTCTTCAGGTAATAATATCATAAAATTATTTATTTAAATTATTATAAATAACAATGATTTATTGATAAATAGATACAAAGGTAATTGGATAAAAGTTGAAAGAACAAGAGAACAACAAACCTTGGATTTATCACAGGGTATACCTTGGGAAACTGTTCAATTAACAGCATTTGGTAGTGATAGATCAATTTATTTTGATATTCTTGAAGAAGGTATAATAGCTATTTAAAAATTAATAAATAATAATACATATATTGATAAAAAAAAAATATAATATTTATAGCAAGACAAATGGCACTTAAAGAACATGAAGGAAAAACATTAATGTACACAGCAATGGGAAGTGAATGGCGACCATTTGGTCATCCAAAAAAAAAAAGACCAATTGATTCAGTTGTACTTGATGAAGGTGTTGGTGATAAAATATTAAAAGATTGTCGTGAATTTATAAATAATCCTGGATGGTACAGTGATCGAGGTAATATTTTAAAATTAATTTATTATATTTTTTTTTACAACATAATTATTAATAATTTTATTTAATAACAAAAAGGAATTCCATATAGACGTGGTTATTTACTTTATGGACCACCTGGATGTGGTAAATCATCATATATAACAGCACTTGCTGGTGAACTTGAACGTGGTATTTGTGTACTTAATTTATCTGAAAGAGGTTTAACTGATGATAGATTAAATCATTTACTTGCTGTTGCACCACAACAAACAATAATTTTACTTGAAGATGTTGATGCAGCATTTAGCAGTCGTGAAGAAACCAAAGAAAGTAATAAAAAAAATATTATTTATATTTTATTTAATTGATTTATTATATTTTTAGTATACTAATTTATATTTTTTATGTTTTTTTTTTTTTTTAAATAAAATAGTGAAAGCTGCATATGATGGATTAAATAGAGTTACATTTAGTGGTTTATTAAATTGTCTTGATGGTGTTGCATCATCAGAAGCACGTATATTATTTATGACAACAAATTATTTAGAAAGATTAGATCCAGCACTTGTTAGACCAGGAAGAGTTGATTTAAAAGAATACATTGGTTATTGTAATAATAAACAAATTGAAAAAATGTTTTTACGATTTTATCGTGATCAAGATGATACAACACGTCAAAATTTAGCTAAACAATTTGCAATTGATGTTATTAGTCATGATAAAAATGTTAGTCCAGCACAAATACAAGGATATTTTATGTTTTATAAAAATAATCCAGAACAAGTTATTAATAATGTATCACAAATATGGCAAGTTGAAACAACATCACAAAAAAAAA
>MKYW01000440.1:0-12884 GCA_015776835.1 Aphidius ervi
GATAGCTATTGATTCGTTCTTGTAAAAGTGCCGAAATCATTCTATAATAGCTAATGAATTGCTCTTGTGTGTTCCGCCAGGGTTATCAAATTGTGCCATCTTAATGATGAATATACTTCAAATCCGTTCTTTCAAGTTATGTGGCTTCTAATTGTTGTATTATGTTTACAGGTTTACAATGTTTTTATTGTTATTTTATACTTAAAGGATTTTTTCAATAAATGAAGCACATAAAAATAATAAGGCTAATAAGGAGAAACTAATAGGAGAGTGCCGCGACAGTTTCCATGTAAACCATGAACAGACTTATAATTTCGTATTCTCATTTGACCACAACAATTGTATATTTAATAATTAAAAAAATTAGATTACTTTTTTACATATTTTTATTTTTACATGAATCAAGTGCCACATCACTTAACTGTAATAAAAAATCAATTAATGTTTTGATACAGCCAAATTAATTAAATTTCTTTTATAAAAAACAGATATATGTATTCATCATTTTTTAAATTTAATAATATCATTTTTTTTTTTTTATTTACTGTTGCTGAAGTTATTAATCGAAATACTGAAGACAATAAGAATTAATAATAGTATAATAATTAATTAATACAGAAAAATACATATATATGAAAATAAAATATTCAAGACAATTGTTTTAAAAATTATATAATCATACTAATAATAATTAGTTAAACATTTATTCATAAAAATATTTTTAAATCTAGGTAAATAGAATTTGTTACTTTTGTTGAGATCAAATCCAATGATTGATCAATGATTATTATTAACTAGTAAAAATAATTAGTGAGTGATTATTTAACCTTATCAGCTTCGTAGTTTATATTTAATCTTCAAATTTGTATTTTGAACTTGTATTTTTATCTCGACCGTTTTTATATTTTACTGAAGTATTTTCAGGAACAGTTGATCCAGTGGAAAGACTAGTGGTTTTTTTTTTTATTGAAATTTTTAACAACTTTTTTTTTCAATTCTACAGTTGATTCATAGTTTCAAGATTATTACAGCCAGATTGTTCTCTTCGCATTTTTAAACTCTAATGTGGATTTTCGTTGAAAAAATATTCACAACTTTTGTTGTGATGACGTCCAATGATAAATCAATAATAATTATCAACTAGTAAAAATAATGAGTGAGTAATTGATTTTCCAACAGTGTCAGCTTCGTAGTTTGTATTTGATACAGTTAAGGTATTCACATTTTTTTTCATAAATAACAAAGCTATATTTATAATTTTTTAAATTTAATAATAATTTTGTTTTTTAGATTTACCATCGCTGAGATTATTGATCAAAATTTTTGTAATACTAAAGACACGACGACGCTGACGATAATGATAAAGATAATGATGAAAATCCAAAAATCGTAAATGTCCAACACCACAATACCTAAATAAAAAATAATATCAAAGTTGTTAATTATATTAATCGTTATTATTTTCAAAAAGTAAATGAATTTTATTTTAATCGAATGTGTTGTTGATGATAAATAAGAGTATAATAAATAATTGATATAAAAGAGTACAAATGAAAATCAAATATTCAAGATCGTCGACGATTGTTTTAATAATTATATGAATTAATAAATTTTTCACTAATAATTAGTAAGAGTATGATAATCAATGAATATAGAATTTATTAGTAATGAATCATTACTAATAAATTATTAATAAATAAATTATTATATATATATCATTAGTAATGATTAATTACTAATAAATAAATTATTAATAATAAATTATTATTAATAATTAAGAATATAATAATTAATGAAAATAGAATACATATGAAAATTAAATGTTCAAGACAATTGTTTTCAAAATTATATAATTAGTTAAACATTTATTCATAAAAGTATTTTCAAAATTAGATAACTAGAATTCATGATTTTCGTTAACGATTATTATCAACCAGTAAAAACAATTAGTGAGTGATTAATTTTCCAACGTTATCATCTTAGTAGTTCGTATTTAATCTTCAAATTTGCTCTCGATTGCCTCTGTCTTCACTTGAAATTGTATCGTTATCATCATCATCGTATCTTATGTTATTGCAATTACTAACAGCGTGTTTCCAATTGTAAAGTTGTTTGATGTTTTTAAGATTATTACAACCACTTTGTTCTATTAGCATTTCCAAACTCCAATGTGGATTTTTATTTGCAAGATTGACAACTTTAACTTTTTTATCATAGGGAATGTAAACTCTTGAGTATGGAGATAATTTTTTTTTTTGCAAGTTACAATTAATTTTTAGATTATATGGTTCACCAGTAATATCATGGTTTTTTTTAAAAATTCTTAACCAGCCAACACCTGCTGAAAAATTTTCAGTTTTAAATATTTTTTTTGCTTCAAGCCCCCATTTTTTTAATTTTTTGATTTGTAAGTTTTTCTCCTTTCTTTTGGTTTTCAATGCACTTATTTATAACCCAGTTATTTACAAAGTTCATTTTTTCACGACGAGACCCTCCTTGTTGAACCTGTTTTTTCCATTTTTCAACTTGCCTGCGCCGCCTAATATTTTTACATCTCCTTTGTTCTCTTAACAAGTCTGATAACCAAGTTGGATTTTCTGTTGCCAATTTGACTACACGTGTTTTTTCTTCGAAAAAAATTCCATCAATTATTTTAATTTTACCTTTACAATTTTTACTATGATTGAGGCTGTTATCATCATCATCAACATAAAGATGGAGATCATCATCATCAAGGTACATTTCGTCTGTGGTAAAGCTTAGACCATAGTCTTCTCCTGCAAAACTATATTTTGAAGGAGCAAGTGATTCAATACGGATTCTTGTGGTTTTTTGATGTTCAACATTTTCAATGACTTCATTCCAGCGACTATGATTATTATCTTTAAAAAAATTGGGGATTTCATTTGACTTTATATCTAGTCCACTTGAGTGATCGTTCTAGTTATTCGTTTTATTAGCATCAATTAGATCATCTGACACGATTTTTCAATTGAGTTTTTATTCGAAGAAGTAATTTGTATATTTATAGCATTACTCGAATCATCACAGTTATTTTTTTTATCTGAAAAATAAAATCAATTGAATAAAATTCTTAACATCATTCAAAACATACCTTCTTTGAATATATTTTTGGAGTGAATTTTATCAACTGGTATTTTTCTTTTTTTTGATATCATTTTGTCTTGACTGTTGTTGATGTCAATGTTCACTCTGTCAACTTGTTGTTGTTGATTTAACTGATCAAAATTATTATCATAACCTGAGTCACGAGTAGTTTCTGTTGTTAAAATTTGTATTGATGCATCTTTTGATTTTTTAACTGCAACTTTGTGTTTATTGGAATTTATAATTTTCTTTATAAATATTATCATGGGATCATACATGTCTTGACCATAATTGAATGACATCTTTGAAAATATATCGGTCTCACGTTCACTGAGATAATATTCTTTACTTTTCAAAAGTTCCCAACAAAAATTAAATGAATCAGTAAACAATTCTTGATTAGTTTTTTTAAGCTGATGTTTATCAAATTGTTCCATCTTAATAATGAATATATTTTTTAAATTTGTTTTTTTAATCTATGTAGTATTTGATTGTTGTACTTGCAATGCTTACAATGTTTTTATTGTTGTTTTATACTTGAAAGATTTTTAATAAATGAAATACATGAAACTCCAAACTAATATCGAGAAACCAGCCAGAGAGTGCCACGACTGTTTTCATGTAAACCATGAACACAGTTATAATTAGGCAGTTTTATTTGACCACAACAATTTTTCATTTAATTATATTTAAAAAATTAAATTATTATTTTTCATATTTTTATTTTCACACATGAAATATTTAATTATTTACTTTTTTTTTTAAATAACTGATCTATTTATCATATCTCAAATTTAATGATATTTTTGTTTTTTAAATGTACCGTGGCTGAAATTATTGATCAAAATATTTTAAATACCAGAGACACAACGTTGATGACGACGATGATGACAATAAAAAAAATCGTAAATGTCCAACACCACAATACTTTAATTAAAAATAAAATCCAAGTTGTTAATTATATTATTTATTATTATTTTCAAAAACTTTATAGATATTTCATTTCAATATATATATATATATATATAGAAAATAAGAATATAATAATTCATGCATATTAAAGAATACATATAAAAATTGAATATTCAAGACAATTATTTTTATAATTATATGAATTTCTTATTAATAATGAGTTGAACATTTATTTATAAAAGTATTTACTGAATTAGGTAACTAGAATTTGTTACTTTTGTTGTGATAAAATCCAATGATTACTAAACATTGATCATTGATTGGTAAACAATCATTAACAAAACAAAACAACTTGATAATGATTGATACAACCAGTAAAAATAATAAGTGAGCAATTCTAACATTAGCAGCTCCAAATTTGTCCTTATTTGCCTTTGTCTTCACTTGCACTTGTATTTTTATCTTTATCATCATATTCATATTGTACTGAAGAATTAAATTTTTCCAGTGGAAAGACTAGTGGCTGCTTTCTTATTGAATTTTTTAACAACTTCTTTCCATCGGTAGAGTTGATTGTTAGTTTCAAGATGATTACACCCACTTTGTTCTCTTAGCATTTTCAAATTCTAATGTGGATTTTTGTTTGAAAGATTCACAACTTTAACTTTTATTTCATAAGGAACGAAAATTTTCGAGTATAATAATGATTTTTTTTTTTGCAAGTTACAATTAATTTTTAGATTATTTGGTTTACCAGTAATGTCGTGATTAATTTTTAACACTCTTAACCAGCCATCACTTGCTGTAAAACTTTCAGGTTTAAATATTTTTTTTGCTCCAAGTCCCCATGTTTTAATTTTTTTATTTGTTATTATTTCTTTTTTTTTTTGGTTCTCAATGCACTTATTTATAACCCAGTTATTTACACAATCCATTCTTTCACGGGGAGATCCTCCTTGTTTAATCTGTTTATTCCACACTTCAAGCTCACGGCGGCTATTAATATTTTTGCATCCACTGTATTTTCTCAAAATATTTAATGACCAAGTTGGATTTTCTGTTGCCAATTTAACTATATGTGCTCTTTTTTTAAAAGAAATTTCATCACCTACTTTAATTTTATTTTCAAGTTTTTCATTTTGATTTAGATTATTATCATCATCACCATCAACATCAATATCATTATCATCAAGGTCATTTTCGTCTGCGGTAGAGCTTAGTTCATCATCTTCTCCTGTATAAACACTATATTTTTTACGAGCAAGTGATCCAGTACTAATTCTTGTGTTTTTCTGATGTTCAACATTGTCAATGACTTTATTCGAGCAACTTTGTTTATTATTATTGAATGAATTGGAAACTTCATTTGACTTTCTTTTTCGTCCAATTGAGTGATCGTGAGAAGTATCTATTCCATCAATATCAATTGAATCATCTGTAACTGGCAACATTTCATCTTTAATGGTTATATTTTCTTTTTTAAATAATTCTTCTTCCTTTTCAATGAAATCAATCATATGTAATTTGTCAATTGAGTTTTTATTTAAAAGAACAATTTGTCTATTTTTAACATTACTTGAATCATCACAGTTATTTTTTTTGTTATCTGAAAAATAAAATAAATTGCATCAAATGACAATTTAATAATAATCTTAAAAACATTTATACTATACCTTCTTTGAACATCTTCTTCGAATGTATTTCATCAACTGATATTTTTCTTTTTTTAGATATCATCTTGTCTAGGCTGTTGTTGATGTCAATGTTCACTCTGTCACCTTGTTGTTTTTGTTGTTGTTGTTGATTCAATTGATCAGAATTATTATCATAACCTGAGTCATGTGTAACTACTGTTGTTACAATTTTTATTGATTCAACTTTTGATTTTTCAATGGCAGCTTTGTGTTTATTGGATATTATAATTTTCTTCATAAATGTCACCATGTCCTTATACATATCATGACCATAATCTAATGACAACGTCGAAAATATATTGGTCTCACGTTCACAGAGATATAATATTCTTTATTTTTTAAAAGTTCCCAACAAACATTAAATGAGTCAGTAAACATTTGTTGATCAGTCTTCTCAAACTGATGTTCATCAAATTGTTCCATCTTATTAATGAATATATTTCAAACTTGTTAAAGTTATGTAGTTTTTGATTGTTGTATATGCAATGTTTACAATGTTTTTGTTGTTGTTTTATACTTGAAAGATTTTTAATAAATGAAACACATGAACACACATGAAAGTAATAAGGATAAACCAGCCAGAGAGTATCGCGACAGTTTTCATGTAAACCATGGACAGACTTGAAATTACATATTTTCATTTGATCACCACAATTGTATATTCAATTATTAATATTTAGAGAATTAAATTATTTTTTATTATTTATGCACCATCACATAACTGTAATAAAAAAATAATTAACATATTTTGATTCAGTTGAATTATTTACTCTTTTTTTAATAAAAACAAAGATATATTTATCATTTCTCAAATTTAATAATAATTTTGTTTTCTACATTTACTGTTGCTAAAATTATTGATTAAAATATTATAAATTCTAAGGACAAATCGTAAATGTCCAACATCTCCATATACTGTTAACATACCTAAATAAAATAAAATATATAAACTGTCTGAAAATAATAACAATGTCATTCATAAATCGTAAGCCATAACTAATAGGACTATAGTAATTAATAAATATAGAATACATTTCAAAAGAAAATAGTCAAGCCATTTGTTTTAAAAATTATATTAATTTATTTAATAATAATCAGTAATTTTCAATTACTGAAACATTTATTCATAAAAGTATTTTTTAAATTAAGAAACTAAAGTTTGTTATTTTCGTTGTGATGAAATCTAATCAACAATCATTGACATAAAAAAAAAACAACTTGATAATTAGTGAGTAATTCTTACATCATCAGCTTAAAATTTGCTCTTATTTGCCTCTGTCTCTACTCAAACTTGTATTTTTATCTTCATCATCATATTCATGTCGTATAGAAGAATTAATTTTTTCAGTGAAAAGACTAGAGGCTTTTTTCTTATTGGAATTTCTAACAACTTTTTTCCAATAGTTGAGTTGATTCATAGTTTCAAGATTTTTACAACCACTTTGTTCTCCTAGCATTTTTAAACTCCAATGTGGATTTTCATTTGCAAGATTAACAACTTTAACTTTTATTTCATGGGGAACGTAAATTCTCGAGTATAACAATGTTTTTTTTTTTTGCAAGCTACAATTGATTTTGAGATTATTCAATTTACCAGTAATTTCATGGTTTTTTTTGAACATTCGTAACCAGTTTTCACTTACAGAAAATTGTATCGGTTTAAATATTTTTTTGGCTTCAAGTCCCCATGTTTGAATTTTTTCATTTGTAATTATTTCTCCTTTTCTTTTGTTTTCAATGCACTTATTCATAACCCAGTCATTTAAAAACATCATTTTTTCACGATAAGATCCTCCTTGTTGAATCTGTTTTTTCCACAATTCAACTTGACTGCGTTGTTTAATACCTTTATATCCACTACGTTCTCTTAACCAATCTAATGACCAATTTGGATTTTTGCTTGCCAATTTAACTACACGACTTCTTTCTTCAAAAGAAATTCCGTTGACTATTTTAATTTTACCTTCACGACTTTTATTTTGATTCAGGCTATTATCATCAGCATCAACATCATCGTCATCAAGGTAATTTTTGTCTTTTGTAGAGCTTAGTTCATCATCTTCTCCTGTATAAACACTATATTTTTTAGAAGCAAACGATCCAGTACTAATTCTTGTGTTTTTTTGATGTTCAACATTTTCAATGACTTTATTCGAGCAACTTTGAGTATGACTATTAAATAAATTGGAAATTCCATTTGACTTTATTACTAGTCCAATTGAGTGATCGTGAAAATTATTTATTTTATCAATATCAATTGATTCATCTGTAACTGGCAACATTTCATCTTTAATAGTTATACTTTCTTCTGTAAATAATTCTTCTTCCTTTTTGATAAAATCAATCATATGTAATTTTTCAATTGAGTTTTCATTTAAAGAAGCAATTCGTATATTTGTAGCATTACTTGAATCATCATAGTTATTTCTTTTGTCATCTGGAAAATAAAATAAATTGAATCAAATTACAATATAATATAAATCTTAAAAACATTTAAAATATACCTGCTTTGAACATTTTCTTGGAACGAATTCCATCAACTGATATTTTTCTTTTTTTCAGTATCATGTTGTCTTGACTGTGAACTTTGTCAACTTGTTGTTTTTGTTGTTGTTGTTGTTGATCCAATTGATCATAATTATCATCATAACCTGTGTCACGAGTGACGTCCGCTATTACAATTTCAATTGATCCAACTTTTGACTTTTCAACTTTAACTTTGTTTTTATTGGATTTGTTATCTAAAGAATAAAATAAATTGAGTAAAGATACAATTTAATAAAAATTTTAACATCATTTATAATATACCTGCTCTAAACGTCCTCTTGGAGTGAATTTCATCAACTGATATTTTTCTTCCTTTTAATATCATCTTGTTATCACTCTTGTCGATGTCAATGTTCACTTGGTCAGCTTGTTGTTGTTGTTGTCGATTCAACTGATCATAATTATTATCATAACCTGAGTCACGAGTGGCATTTGTTGTTACAATTTTTATTGATTCACCTTTTGTTTTTTCAATGGCAGCTTTACGTTTGCCCGATTTTATAATTTTGTTCATAATTATCATCATGGCATCATACATGTCATGACCATAATTCAATGACAACCTTGAAAATAGGTTGGTATCGCGTTCACTGAGATAATATTCTTTACTTTTCAAAAGTTTCCAACAAACATTAAATGAATCAGGGAACAACTGCAGATCAGTTTTCTCAAGCTGATGTTTATCCAATTGTGCCATTTTATTAATAAACTTGTTCTCTTACGTAATGTCGTTTCTGATTGTTATATTTGCAATGTTTACAATGCCGTTGCCACACACATGGAGCTGATATTATGTAAGGAGAGAAACCGGCCAGAGGGCAGAGAGTGGCGCGACAGTTTTCATGGAAACCATGAATAGATATGTATATAATTGGGCATTTTTATTTGACCACAACAATTGTCCATTTAATTATTTAAAAATTTAGATTGTTTTTTATATTATTATTTTCACATGAAATAAGTTTTTTACATTTTTGTAAACCATTATTTTCCAATATTTATGCCACATCACATAACTGTAGTAAATAAATAATTAACATTTTGATAGAGTTGAATTATTTCAATTTTTTTCATAAGAAACAGATATATTTATTATTTCTCAAAATTAATAAGAATTTTGTTTTTTACATTTACTGTTGCTAAAAATATTGATCAAATTATCTCAAATACTAAGGACACGACGACGATGACGGTAATGATAATGATGATAATTAAATAAATCGTAAATGCCAAACACCACCATACTTTGATTAGAAATAATATCCAAGTTGTTAATTCTTTCGATTGTTATTATATTTTCAAAAAGTTTATATATTTTGTTTTAATTAAATGGGTTGTAATAATTAATACGAGTATAATAATTAATGAAAATAGAAGAATATACCTATATGAAAATTAAATATTCAAGACGAATGTTTAAATTTATTAATAATCATTACTTGAACTAGAATTTGTTACTTTTGTTGTGATGAAATTCTATAATTGCTCAATGATCATTATCGACCAGTAAGAATAATTGTTAAGTAATTATATTTCAAACATTGTCAGCTATTTAATCTGCCCTCGTGTGCCTCTGTCTCCACTTGTATTTTTATCTTTATCTTTATATTTGACTGAAGTAGAATTAAAATTGTTCAGGAACAGTTGATCTAGTGGAAAGACAAAGTTGACCGATGTTTTCAAAATTATGAAAATAAAATATTTAAGACAATTGTTTTGAAAAATTATATAAATTTAATTTATTTATTCACAAAAGTAAAGTAAAGAAACATTTATTCATTAAAGTTTTTTTTAAAAAAGGTAAATAGAATTTGTTACTTTTGATGCGATAAAGTCCAATGATTGATCAACGATCATTGACATAACATAACAACTTGACTTTAATGATTGATCCAGCCAGTAAAAATAATTGGTAAGTAATTTTAACATCAGCAGCTTTAAATTTGCTCTCGTTTGCCCCTGTCTTCACTTGTACTTGTATTTCTATCTTCATCATCATATCCAATATCATCATTACATTTTCCAATGGAAAGACTAGTGGCTTGTGTCTTATTGAAATTTTCAACATCTTTCTTCCAATTGTCGAGTTGACAGATGGTTTCAAGATCATTACAACCACTTTGTTCTCTTAGTCTTTTTAAACTCCAATGTGGATTTTCATTTGCAAGATTAAAAACTTTAACTTTCATTCCATAGGGAGCGTAAATGTTTGATAAAGAAGATGATTCTTTTTTTCCGCAAGTAATATCATGGTTTTTTTTGAAATTTGCTAACCACGTGAAACTTGCAAAAAATTTCATAGGTTTAAATATTTCTTTTGCTTCAAGTCCCCATGTTTTAATTTCTTCATTTGTAATTACGTCTCCTTTCTTTTGACTCTCAATGCACTTGTTTAGAACCCAGTTATTTACACAATTCATTTTTTCAAGAAGAGTGCCTCTTTGTTGAACCTGTTTTTTCCACACTCGAACTTGACGACGGTCTCTAATATCTTTACATCCACTTCGTTCTCTCAACATATTTAATGACCAAGTTGGATTTTCTGTTGCCAATTTAACTACACGTGTTTTTTCTTCGAAAGGAATTTCACTACTTATTTTTATTTTACTTTCACGATTCTTACTTTGATTGAGGCTATTATCATCATCATCATCATCATCATCGTTAACAACATAAAGATCATCATCATCATCATCAACATCAACATCAACATCAACATCAACGTTATCATCAAGGTACTTTTCGTCTGTGGTAAAGCTCAGACCATGATCTTCTCCTGCACAAAAACTGTATTTTTTAGGAGCAAATGATCCAGTACAAAGTCTTGTGTTTTTTTGATGTTCAATATGCTCAATGACTTCATTCAAACGACTTTGATTATTGTCTTCAATAGAATTATAAATTTTATTCGACTTCATATTTAGTTTAATTGAGTAATCGTTCGGGTTATTCATTTTATTAACATCAATTAAATCATCTGACACGATTTCATCTTCAATGGTTATACTATCTTCTGTAACTAATTTCTTTTCCTTTCTAATAAAATCAGTCATATGTGATTTTTTAATCGATTTTTCATTTGAAGAAGTTTGTATATTTTCAGCATTACTTGAATCATCACAGTTATTTTTTTTGTTATCTGAAAAATAAAATAAATTGATACAAATTACGATTTAATAAAAATCTTAGAAATATTCGGAATATACCTGCTTTGAACATCTTCTTAGAATGAAATACATCAGCTGATATTTTTCTTTTTTTCGATATCATATTGTCTTGACTGCTGTCGATGTCAATGTTCACTTTGTCAACTTGCTGTTGTTGTTGTTGTGGATTCAATTGATCATAGTTATTATCATAACCTGAGTCACGAGTGGCTTCTTGTGTTACAATTTTTATTGATTCAACTTTTGATTTTTCAATAGCAGCTTTATGTTTATTTGATTTTACAATTTTGTTCATAATTATCATCATGGCATCGTACATGTCTTGACCATAATTTAATGACAACTTTAAAAATATATTTGCCTCACGTTCACTGAGATAATAATTTTTTTTTTTTAAAAGTTTACAACAAAAATTAAATGAATCAGTAAACAATTCTTGATCATTCTTTTCAACAACTAGATGTTTATCAAACTGTTCCATCTTATTGATGATATATTACAAACTTGTTTTTTTTAATCTATGTACGTTCTGATATGTTGTATTTGCAATGTTTACAATGTGTTTATTGTTGTTTTATACTTGAAAGATTTTCAATAAATGAAATAAATGAAACTCTAAACTAATAAGGAGAAACCAGCCAGAGTGCCGTGACCGGCCGCGACAGTTTTCATGAAAACCATGAACAGAGATATAATTTACATAAATACGTATTTTCATTTAACCACAACAATTGTACAATTAATTATCTAAAAAATTAGATTATTATTTTTTATATTTTTATTTTTACATGAAATAAGTTTTTTACATTTTTGCAAACAATTATTTTTCAATATTTATGTCACATTACATAACTGTATAATGAAAAATCAATTAACATTTTGATATAGTTCAATTAATTTTTTTTTTTTTTTTTTCTTTACTGATCTGTTCATCATATCTCAAATTTAATAGTATTTTTGTTTTTTAGATTTACTGTGGCTGAAATTATGATGAAAATATTTTAAATAATAAAGACACGACGTTGATGACGATGATGATGATTAAGAAAGCCAGATGCAGTGTCTGCTGCTCGAGCAAGAGGGTTCAATCCTATTGTTGTTAAAAAATGTTTTGAATTATACAAATTGAAATTAGACAAACACCAATTTCCCCAACATAGGATATGGAACGCAGATGAAACACCAGCTTCAGCAGTACCAAAAACGATGAGGAAAATAATTGAGGGTCCGGATGCAATAACCAGTCGAGCGCTCGAAGACAAGAAAACGCTGTGTTGCGGTGGGTGGAAAATAAGAAAAATTAAAATTGATAAATCAGAAAAAAAAAAAATACAGTCGTCGATAGAATTAAAAAATACATATTTTTCTTCAAATAATTTTTTTTTAATAATAATTAGTTAACGCGATAAAAAATAAAAACAAAATTTTTTTTTTTGAAAAAAATACTTTTTTTTAA
>MKYW01000440.1:14777-26236 GCA_015776835.1 Aphidius ervi
GAAAAGAATTGAGTTTTTTCTCAGCGAGGTTTAACACTCTGATTGAAATCGAAGGTGCAGCGACATTTTTGCGGGACACAATGGTCGATCGTATGAAAATAACTGTCCTCTAAGCGTTGTTAGGGATAAGAGTGAATGGTGGAGTAGCGAGCTACAGAAGCTAAGATCCGCTGTACGTAGGGCCCTGAACAAGGTACTTAAAGGTAGACCGGGGGCTGCAGAGCATTATAGAGCTCTGCAAAAAGAATATAAGCAGGCGGTAAGGATGGCAAAGAGGGAGTCCTGGAAGAGGTTCTGTGGAGAAACCTCTAGTGTGCCAGACGCAGCTAAACTTAAGAAAATTATTGCCAAAGAAGGTAGTGCAGCCGGTGGACCACTCAAACTTCGGGGGGGGGGGGGGTTATGCCTCAGACCAGAGGAAAGATATTGGGGCCCTGCTAGACGAACACTTTCTTGGGTATGTAGAAACCACTCGATGGATACCTGGAGCGAACCAAGGGTGTTGGACGCCAATACTGTGAGGTTCGAACCATATAAGAGTCCGGGAATGAACGAGGTATGGCCGGTTATGCTCTAAAAAGGTTTAAATTATACACTTGTACCACTAAGCAAGACCTTTAGAGCGTGTATTGCTACAGGTTATGTACCGAGACAATGGCGCAAAACTAAGGTAGTTTTTATTCCTAAGCCTGGCAGGGCTGATAAAGACTAACCAGGAGCTTATAGACCGATCAGTCTCACTTCTTACATGCTAAAGGCGCTGGAGCAACTTGTGGACAGGTATGTAAGGGATGCGATTCGGGTTAGCGGTCCGCTGCATGGGCTGCAATTAGCCTACCAGCCAGGGAAGTCTGTAGATGCGGCACTCTATAGGCTTGTTAGCAAGTTGGAGGGCGCCAAAGAAAAGCAAGAACTGGGGGTGGGTATTTTCATGGACATAGAGGGGGCTTTCAACAAGACCTCACTAGAGGCCATAGATAGGGTGGCAGAAAGACTTGGGATTGATTCAACTTTGAGAAGGTGGATCAGGAACATGCTTTCTGACCGACGGATTTGTGTGGAAAGAGGATGGAAGACGCTGAGAGCCATCGTCAACTGAGGATGCCCGCAGAGGGAGTGCTATCCCCACTGTTGTGGTGTTTGGTGGTAGATGATCTCTTAGTAGCTCTGAACCGCCAGGGTTTTCACGCGTAGAGATATGCAGACGATATAGCTATCGTAATACAGACAGGGGATTCGAATACTGCCTGTAGCAGAGCTTGAATTGCACTACCCTGGTGAATATATTTCTCCGAATTTCTCCGTGATTACTCCGAATTTCTCCGCGGTTCCACCGAATTTCTCCGCGATTACTCCGAATTTCTCCCAAATTGACCCATGCGGAGAAATGAGTGGAAAAATTTCCTCCTTGTCGTCGATTTCGGAAGAATTTTTCCGCGGTAAAATTATTTTTTTCACATGTTTCTCCCCGTGTGTTTTTTTCGCGGAGAAATATTTCCGAAGGTTCCCTTACCCAAGTTGATTCGGAGAAACGACGGAAAAATTTCTCCTCATCGTTGATTTTAGAAAAAATTTGTTAGCAGTAAAATTATTTTTCCACACGGTTAGAGAAATGGCGGACAAATCTTTCCACCCTTTCTCTAACTTTCTCCACTATTTGTTTGATTTTTTTCTAACTTTTTCAATTTTCAATTTTTCCAAAAAAAAATGACTAATTATTGATTGTTACATAACGCAAGGCATAATGATGTTTATTTTTTTTGAAAAAAATGAAAATTCGAAGACACTTTTTTCCAAAAAAGTTGATATACCTAGGTACTTGGTCTACACAACTCCCGTGATCGTTTCATCAAATTGATAAATGTGGGGAAATGAGTGGAAAAATTTCTCCTCGTCGCTGATTCTGGAAGAATTTCTCTGTGGTAAAACTTTTTTTTACACGTTTCTCCGCGTCTTTTTTATCGCGGAGAAATATTTCCGAACGTTTCTCCACCCAAGTCGATTCGGAGAAAATTCGGAAAAAAAATTTGATATTTTTCTCCACTCATTTCTCCACATGGGTCAATTTGGGAGAAATTCGGAGTAATCGCGGAGAAATTCAGGAGAAATCGCGGAGAAATATTTTCACCAGGGTAGGTATAGTGAAAAGGTGGTGTGAAGGCACAGGACTACTTGTCAATTCGGACAAGATGGAACTGGTAGTCTTTACGGGTAAAGGAAGCTGAAAGGGTGGAAAAATCCAAAATTCTATGGCAAAGAGATTGTATCCTCAAATTCGGTCAAACATCTGGGTGTTGTACTAGATAAAAGACTGAATTGGAGATTGCAAGTGGAAAGAGTTCGAAACAAGGCCGTTATGATGCTATATACACTGCAAAAACTGCGCCTTTGAATTCTAGGCACTGTTCCATTGGATTCATGGAGCACATTTTATTGAGCGCTGCTCAATGATATTCAAGGAGCACTGATATCGGTCCAGTTGCTCTGTTAATTCAAAGGTGCTGTTCAACTGCATTCGTTGAGCAGCCTGGGGTACGTTCCAAAACCTCCGTTCGGTTCGGTATATCAAGATGGCGGACTTTTGTACCTATCTTAATTGCTGGGTAGAAACGCCGCCATCTTGATATACCGAACCGAACGGAGGTTTCGGAACGTACTCCAGAGCTATCATTTGAATAAAGAAAGAGACACTCATACACATAACATAACCTCTCTATTTCAGTAACTATTAAACAATTAACATATATAGGAATGCATATATGTTAAATATTCGATAAATTCGATAACTAAAGATATATAGAATACTTATAATAATTTATAAATGTATATTTATGATGTAAATATCATTAAATGACAAATATAGAAGTACAAATAGAGAGAGAGAGAGAGAGAGAGAGAAAAAAATATAATGAGGTTGTGTCTGCGCATGCTTCCGAAACGCTGAAATCTGCTCAACAAATATGTACAGGACCAAGAAATCAAAGGAACAACTTTAGTGGAGCAGTGCTCCATTAATCCAATAGAACAGTGCCTAGAATCTAAAGGCGCAGTTTTTGCAGTGTATGCTCGAAAAGATCTGCGGTAGAAACTGGATTATTAACCCAAGCATCATGGCCTGGATGTACCAAGCGGTGGTGCATGGGGCTATTGTTTGGTGGAAGAGAACCGGGCAAGTAGGCGCCAGGGATCTTCTAGAACAGGTTAGAGGCTTAGCGCTGAGAGGCATTACAGGAGCTAGTAAGTCGACCCCTATTTCTGCTCTGGGAGCACTATAATATAGGCCTCCGCTACATCTCATAGTGAGGATAACAGCAATGAGGGTCGCGAGCAGGCTAATAAGAAGTAGACAGTAGGTGGGACATGTAGGTGATACTAGACATTGCACTAGTACTGGCGAGCAGAGAAAGTTGACCCTGGTGGGAATTTTTCTCTGAAACTGCTCCGGATTATTCCGGAGTTGGCTCACTTCGAAGAAATTACGGAGTAATGCGGAAAATTACGGAGTATTTCGGCGAATTACGGAATAATCCGGAGCTGTCTGGAATTTTAATGGGCCTATTCCGGAGGGATACCGAGCTTCCCGGAATTTAACGGAGTTTTTCCGGAGAAATTATTTTCGCTTGGTCAATTTTTTTATTATGTAAATGTAAATATAATAATAGAAAGTACTATCTATAATTAAAGTCGTCATAAGCAATAGTTAATAATTTATTGAGTCATTAAACTTATAGATAAATTAAATTAATTAATTCATGAATGCAGCATGTGCACATAGATAATATAATTATTAATTATACACTGATATATATTGTTTAAAATAAAAAAAAGAACAAATTAACAATTAAAGGTTATTATTAACTCGGTTTATTTGTTGCATTTTTTTACACTCAACACAAGAGTTTTATTTCGTCTGAGTTTTGAACATCAGCGACAATATATATAAAAAAATAAAAAAATTTTAATTCTAAACTTTGATATAAAAAAATTTATTATTAACACTCGTCAATGTCATATGACGATGACGACGACGACGACGACGACGACGACGACGATGTAATGATAATAATGACGATAATCAAGAAAATCGTAAATGTCCAACACCACCATACTTTAATTGAAAATAATATCCTGATTGTTAATTATATTAATTGTTATTAATAATAATAACTTGATATTTTCAAAAAGTTTATATATTTTCTTTTAGTTGGATGTGCTGTTAATAATAAATAAGAGTATGATAAATAATTGATATAGAAAAATACAAATGAAAATTAAATATTCAAGAAGATTGTTTTAATAATTATATGAATGAATTTATGAAAATTACTTAAACATTTATTTATAAAAGTATCTTTGAAGTTAGGTAACTAGAATTTGTTACTTTTGTTGTGATGAAATCCAATAATTGCTCAATGGTCATTATCAACCAGTAAAAATAATTAGTGAGTAATTAATTTTCAAACATTGTCAACTATTTGATCTTCAAATTTGCCCTCATTTGCCTCTATCTCCACTTAAACTTGAATTTTTGTCATCATATTCGTATACTGTGCTGAAGTAGAATTAAATTTTTTCAGTGGAAAGACTAGTGGATCTTTTCTTATTGGAATTTTTAACAACTTTTATCCAATAGTAGAGTTGATTCATAGTTTAAAGATTATTACAACCACTTTGTTCTCTTAGCATTTTTATACTCCAATGCGGATTTTCATTTGCAAGATTAACAACTTTAACTTTTATATCATGGGAAACGTAAACTCTTGAGTATGAAAATGTTTTTTTTTTTTGCAAGTTACAATTAATTTTTAGATTATCTGGTTTACCAATAATTTCATGATTTTTTTTTAACTTTGTTAACCAGTCATGACTTGCTGAAAATTGTATCGGTTTAAATATTTTTTTGGCTTCAAGTCCCCATGTTTTAATTTTTGCATGTGTAATTATTTTTCCTTTATTTTGGTTCTTAATGCAATTATTTAAAACCCAGTTATTTACGAAATTCATCTTTTCACGAAGAGTTCCTCCACGCTCAATCTGATTTTTCCATCTTTTAACTTGATAGCGGCCTCTGATATTTATACATCCACTGTGTTCTTTCAACATATCTAATGACCAACTTGGATTTTCGCTTGCTAATTTGACTACACGTGCTCTTTCTTTAGAAGAAATTTCATTGCTTACTTTAATTTCATCTTCAAGATTTTTATTTTGATTTAGGCAATTCACATCATCATCATCATCATCAAGGTAATTTTCATCTGTGGTAGAGCTTAGATCATCATCTTCTGTACAAAAACTATATTTTTTAGGAGCAAGTGAACCAGTACTGATTCTTGTGTTTTTTTGATGATCAACATTTGCAATGACTTTATTCGAGCAATTTTGATTATTATTTTCAAAATAATTTGATTCAAAAGAATTGGAAATTTCATTTGACTTCATTTGTAGTCCAAATGAGTGATTGTCCGAGTTTTTTATTTTATCAACATCAATTGAATCATCTGTAATTGGCAACATTTCATCTTTAATAGTTATATTTTGTTCTATAAATAATTGTTCTTCTTTTTCAATAAAATCGAGCAGATGTAATTTTTCAATTGAGTTTTCATTTGAAGAAGTAATTTGTATATTTTCAACACTACTTGAATCATCACAGTTTTTTTTTTTTTTATCTGAAAAATAAAATGATTTGAATCAAATTACATTATTTAACAAAAGTCTTAAAAACACTTAAAATATAACTGATATTTTTCTTTTTTTTAATATCATTTTGATATCATCTTGACTGTTGTTGATGTCAATGTTCACTTTGTCAACTTGTTGTTGTTGTTGATTTAATTGATCATAATAATCACCATAACCTAAATTACGAGTGGCTTTTGCTGTTACAATTTTTACTGATCTAACTTGTGACTTTAGAACTGCAACTTTGTGTTTATTGGAATTTATAATTTTCTTCATAAATATCGCCATGGCCTCATACATGTCATGACCATAATTTAATGACATCTTTGAAAATATATTGGTTTCACGTTGACAGAGATAATATTCTTTACTTTTTAAAAGGTCCCAACAAGCATTAAATGAGTCAGTAAACAATTGTTGATCAATTTCATTGAACTGATGTTTTTTAATTTGTTCCATCTTTTCGATGATGTATTGTTTTTGTAATCTATAAATCTATGTCGTTTTTGATTCTTGTATTTGCAATGTTTACAAAGTTTTTATTGTTGTTTTATACTTGAAAGATTTTTAGTAAATGGAATACATGAAACTCTAAACTAATAAGGAGAAACTAGCTGGAGCGCTGCGACCAGCTGTGACTGTTTTAATGTAAACCAATGTAAACCATGGGGGGCGTTCCGTAGGGGGACCGCGGTCCTTTTTGGCCATAATCAGAGCGGATCCATAAAAATTAAAAATCTCCCTAGGAATCCCTAAAAAATAACCAGTCTCATGTATACTCTTTTTTACACCTTTCTATGTATGTATTGTTAATGTTGTGGATGTGGTGCTTACTGAATTTTGTACTGAATAAAATTATTAAAACAATAAATTTGTTAATAACAGTTAACAAAATGAAAAGAAAAATTTCACTTCAAACACATTATCTATTGACTGATGTAGGTAGTAATGTTCTTGTTGAAAATGAACAGCAACATCAGCCAGTTTAAGATCTTGAAAGATAACAAAAATATAAGTGCTGTCCTAACCTTACATTTGAGTTATGATAGGTTTTGAAGCATTAACTTTGAAAAGAAATACAATTTACAGGCTAAATAATTGAGGTAACAACAATATACACCTACTATTTTAATTGACAATTTTTTTTTTGATGCCAAATAATTTTTTTCTTTATAATATGTTAATCATATTTTTCGGTGTTTACGTTTGTTCATGTTTGTTTACGTTTTGTAACACATAGCAGTGCTGACACTACAACGAAATTAAATTCACCATGATAAACCACGCCTATTTTTGGTGGACCGCGGTCCTCTACGGAACGCACCCCATGCGAACACAGATATAATTATTTAGGCCTTTTGATTTGAAATGAGTCATTTACATGTTTGCAAACAATTATTTTTCAATATATTTATGCCATATCATATAACTGAAATAAAAAATTAATTAACATTTTGATATGGTTGAATTATGCAAATTTCTTTTATAAAAAACAAAGATATATTTATCATTTTTTCAATTGAATAATATGTTTGCTTTTTAGATTTACTGTGGCTGAAATTAGTGATTGAAATATTCTAAATACTGGAGAAAATAAAAATCAATAATAGTATAATAATTAATGAATATAGAAGAATAAATATATGAAAATAAAATATTCAAGACAATTGTTTTAAGAATTATATAATTTTATTCATAATTATCACTGAAACATCTTATATATAAAAATCTCGCGTTTTGTTGTGGTGTTTGTCCGTGAACTCCTCCGAAACCGCTCAACCGATTTCCTTCAAATTTTGCATGGATGTTCCTTAGGTCTGAGAATAGAAAGTTATCTATTTTTCAACCCCCTAAATTATAAGGGTGGTTAACCCCAAAGTTCACCCCTATACTTTTATTACCATACTACCCGACGGTCGGTAACATCGAATCCGCTTTTTCTCACAAGTTTATATGACTCAAACAGAAATTATTATTATTATTATTTATGACTTATAAGAAAACTGAATGGTCGAGATGAAAATGGTAAGAAAAATTTTTAGAGAGTTGAAAAAAATCGAATGGCGTTAAAAATGGGTGTTTTTCGGTAATATCGCGAAAACTAAGGGATTTAGAGAAGAATAGTTCTGATAATAGTTATTGGGAAAAAAATTGGCTTCAATTGAGCTGTCGGGGGTTTTTCGCGTATGTCAAAGGGTTAAGTGGGAAATCGCGATTGAAAATATCGAAAAAATTACTTCTGGTCGATTAGGGAAGGGGACGCGTATTCTCTTACTCCTCTCATTTCACATTTGTAGCGGATTCGCGACCGAAATTCTGAGAAATTTACATAAAATAATATTATAAAATAAAATATTAGAATTAAATATTGTGATTGGGATTTAAATTGTTTATGAAAAATTTCGTTTATAACAATATCGTTAATTTAAACAATTTTGCTAGAACATTCAGAGAAAATAAAAAAGTTCCATGTAAAAAAAAACAAAAATTTTTTTTTTTTTAGATAAATTATTTGATAAACAATTGAAATTTATCAATAAATAATTAAACTGAAAAAAAAAAAATTTTTCTTTTCTTACATGGAACGTCTATTCTTTTTCTGAATTTTTTATCAAAATTGTTTGAATGATCGATATTGTTATAAACAAAATTTATTATAAACAATTCAAATCATTTTTAGTTTTAAAATATCAAAATATTCTATTTTAGATAAAACCGAAAGAAATTATTAAACAAAAAATTGATAAAAAGCAGTTTGCAATTGGAGCCACCCCTTTCCCCCCACAACCACGTTACGAAAAAATAGAAAAATTTTTTGTTCAATAATTTTTATATAGCATTCTATCGAGATTCAAATGGTTTATAATAAATTTTGTTTATAACAATATCAATCATTACTTAATTTTTTCACTTTAATAAATGTAGAGAATGTATATTTTGAATACAATATACATGGCAAAACAACGTTTGCCGGGTCAGCTAGTTTATTTATAAAAGTATCTTAATTATAACTACAATTTGTTGTCTATCAATATAAAGTTTTATTGTATTTTTTTTTTTTTGTTGCGTTGAATAAAACACCAGAAATTGAATTAAAACGTCAAGAGCATCCTGCTGAAATAATTGAACCACCAACTTATGAAGAAGCTGTTCAACTACCAAGATTAATTCGTTCATTGGATCATCTTGATTCTATATATCAACTGAAGGAATTGGTAATTCTGGTCAATCACTTGATCAACAAGCTTGGATTAAAAAAAGAAGTATGTAATCAAAAAAAAATATTAAATAAACGTGCTAAAAGTGAGTATAATTTGAATCGAAAATGTAGAAAAAAAAATAAAAATATCAAAAGATATTTAACGTAATCCGTGTCAAGAAAAAGAAGAAGCAAATCAACAGATTGAAGTGACCATACTCCCCAGTTGAACAAAATCCAGAGGAAGCCAGACTAATCTATTTTTAAATACACTGTGATAAGGTGTATCTAAAATTCAAGTATTTTTATTTTTCCGATTTCAGAAAATATATATAAAAAAATGATGGCTGTTACCGAGTTCGCTCCTAAGCCGGATTAAGGCCTAAAAAAAATCCGAGTTCGCTCCGAAACGCGATATTTTGGCTTCCGAGTTCGCTCCCATTGCTCTCTTTCTAATATTCCCCTACTTTCGTTTTGGGTACCCCCTCCCTTTACATTTCCCTTCACATTAAGGCTAAGTAAAAAATCTAGCTGAGTAAAATAATGTAAATATTGATTGTTTGGCTACAATTACAGCTAAGAAACAAATCTAGCTAAGAAAAAAATCTAGCTAAGTAAAATAATGTAGATATTGATTGTTTGGCTACAATTACAGCTAAGTAAAAAAATTTAGCTGAGTAAAAATACTAGCTAAGTAAAATAATGTAGATATTGATTGTTTGGCTACAATTACAGCTAAGAAAAAAATCTAGCTAAGTAAAAAATCTAGCTAAGTAAAATAATGTAGATATTGATTGTTTGGCTACAATTACAGCTAAGAAAAAAATCTAGCTAAGTAAACAATCTAGCTAAGTCAAAAATCTAGCTAAGTAAAACAATGTAGATATTGATTGTTTGGTTATAATTAAAGCTAGATCTTGAGTATGAAAATGGGAATAGTGAGCTAAAAAAGTGGAGGGGGAACGGTAGGGGAAGTGTATGGAGCGAACTCGGATTCTTCATTTTTTTAAAACGGGAGCGAACTCGGATGAACCGGTTTGCCCGAAAAATTTAATCCGCTTATTTCTCGGGCGAGGGAGCGAACTCGGCAATTGCCAAAATGATCATACAGTTGCTGAAGCAACTGTGCCTTCCCTGCGGGGGGAATTTTAATTTCTTTTTTAATATATATCGAAATTCGTGACTACAAATTTATTTCATTCTCCATCGTTACAATGATTATTGTTACAACTAAAATTTATTAAGTTTTCATTCATTTTGCTTGTTCCTTCTAATGGGTCATCTTCATGTCCAGAATCGCTTGCTTCTAACCTTTTAAACTCTCTGTTTTTATTCATTTTGTTGTACCATGATTTTAGCCTGTCAATGTTAAATATTTATTACAAAATTGTCAAGTTCGATTGTATTTATTTTATTTATTTTTTTCCCTCGGTTGAATCAGGATTTAACGTTTTAGTTGTTGCTGAAGTCGTCGTTATATTTTTAATTTTTTTATATTCATTTATTTTCAATTCCTTTAATGCTATCACATCACCCTTTTTTCCCTCGAAATTTTCTGCCTCTTCATTCCATATGGTTAGTTCAATCTAAAATATATTTTCTTTGGTAAATTTAATATCATTATTTAGTTTAATCAAACTTTTTTTCATTTAAATTTTATTTTACTTCATAATTACTGTCGTCTGCTAATGTTATTGTTCTTTATTTTAATAACCGTCCTGACATTGCATATATAAATTCCACTTCATTCACTGCTATTATGATTGCGATGATATCTAAATAATGTCATTATTACTACTGAATAATTTTCTTTTTTTTATTTTTTTTTTTTTTGCTAAAATAATTTTACCTGCAAATGAATTAATTGGTAGATGTACGATTTCTTATATTTTTTTAAACTCGAAATTAATTTTTGGTGTATTTTCATTTTCCTCATCGTCTTCGAATTTAATCCTAATATTTTCCTATAATTATCGTATTTTTCTTTATATTCAGTGATTTTTCTACATTTTCGTTTATTCGTTTATATTTTTTTTAATTTTCTATATTTTTCTCCATTTTCCATATTCATCGTGCTTAGATTAATTAAGGGACTTAGAAAATTTTCGGGGGGGTCTACTATAGTTGGGGGGNGGGGGGGAACATAATTGATATGTTCCCTTATTTATCGTATTTTTCTTTATATGCAGTGATTTTTCTTTGATATTTTTCTATATTTTCCTTTATATTTACTGATATTTTCCCATATTTATCGTTTTTTTCTGTATATTCAGTCACTTTTCTATATTTTTCTTTATATTTACCGATTTTTTTTTGATATTTTCTTTTATATTTACTGATTTTTTTCCATATTTATCGTTCTTTTCTTCATATTCAGTCACTTTTCTATATTTTTCTTTATATTTACCGATTTTTCTTTGATATTTTCTTTTATATTTACTGATATTTTTCCATATTTATCTTTCTTTTCTTTATATTCAGTGACTTTTCTATATTATTCTTTATATTTACTCATATTTTCCATATATATCGTATTGGTTAAGATTAAGGGACTTAGAAAATTTTCTAGGGGGGG
>MKYW01000441.1:5264-22412 GCA_015776835.1 Aphidius ervi
TTTTTTTTTTTTCTAAAAACTAAATTTAAAAAAAAAAAAAATCTGTTTTTTTTCAATTTTTTATAAAAAATGTGATTCATAGATCAAAATTTTTTCGGAGAGGCGATAGATTTTCCGAGGACGCATGTTTTAAGCCTAATATGAAGTCTCTAACACCATTTCATCACCATTTGCCTAAAAAATGAAAACGGCACAAGTTATAACTCAAAATGGAGTAGTCGCAGAGGTTTCATATTAGGTTTAAAATAATCATTTATCAAAATTCTAAAACTTTTTTAAACAAATTTTTTTCGTACAAATAGTATTTTCCGTGAAAAAAAAAAAAAAAAAAAAATGGGCTGAATAGATAATGCTTTTTATTATTAAGGGCGATAAAATTTTCAGAGCCGCTTCTTTTAAGCCAAATCCGAAGTCTTTACGACAATTAGTTTAGAAGTTATGAATGTTTTTTTTTTTGGGGGGGATAAATCCAATACTACGGCTGAGCCTTTCGGCTCCTAGCCTCCGTAAAAAAAAACAACAATAAGTAATTAACTTGGGTTGCATACCTTACTTGTTTTCGGCATTACTGTAAGTCGGTCTACCAGCCAATTCTAATAAGTAACGATCTGGATGATCCATCCAATCAGCACTACTTAGTTTCACAACACGCTGTTTCTCAGCTTCTTTAACTTGCCATCTTTTGATATCCAATTGTTTTTCTCTGAATTAATTAATGACAATTAATAGGAAAGATAACATATCACGGAGGCTGGGAGCCAAAGCCTCAGTCACAGTGTTGAATTTGTCAACGGGAAAAAAATAATGGTTATACTTTCTAAACATAGCAACGTAAAGATTCCGTATATAGCTGCAAAGAAGCGTCTGTGACAACTTTAGAGCTCCTAGGAAAACCCTTTGACTCCTAGGACCCTTTTGAACATATAGTTTTTCTTATAAACCACCAAAAGGTTTATTTTCATAAGAGCTCTGAGCTGTTAAAGGTGCTTTATTCGAGCTCAAAACAAAGTCTATATAATTATTCTATCGAGATATAGCTCATAAATGTTTTCACTATTTTTATTTATTGGCCATAACTTTCCTCAAAACAAATTTAATTAAATGGATTCAGCACGGTCCCAGCCAAGGCATTAAAATTTTGAATATATGAATCTTAAATTACTTACCTCAACTTTCTATCACCACAGCCCCAAACTTCAATGGTCATGATACGATATGGTGCACCTTCAATCGTAACTGAATTAAATGATTGATCAACATTTATTATTGGATTTCTTGTATCTGAGCCAACTCTCAAGCCTTGAGCATATCCTCGTATCAATGTATTTAAGTACAATAGTTTTGGTCCTTTTTCAATAAGTCTATATATTGGTTGTAGTTGTATAACTATTGAATCATCACCACCCCAATAACTACTTGATTCATGCCATTCGACAGTCGAGCCAATGCAATATGTGACACACTTGTTATTTGAAGAACTACCTCGAATGAAAAGTATAGTTGGTCCTCGATAACCCAAGACGTGATGGAGCAAACGATTTACAGCAGCTCCATGTAAGTCACTTGAGTACAAAAGTGACCAGTGACTTGGACATGGGGTTCCAGCCATTTTACAAGATAGTGGGATATTTGTGTTTTCTTCAGTTGGTGAAGGAACTTCTACCTGTAAATAAAAATTTTACAATTTATTTGAAAGAGATATTTGTTACATATCTACGATAGTTACTAAGTTTTCAAAATCAGTTTATGGTAAGAGTAGGAGAATTGTCAAACCTACTTGGACATAGCGGGAAGAAAGAGTTGTTGATAACAACCAAACATGACTAATTGGCAATAAATCGCTGGTTTCAAGAGAAAAGTCAGTCTTTTCAATGACTGGAGTTACAGATCCAATGTGAGGATGTGATTCTTCAGCCGTTGGAAAAACTTTTCCATTACGATATGATGTTGTCAACACATGAACAACATAACGATGGATACTGTACAATAGTTTTGGAGTATTTTGCCAAAGCCAGTTGCAAACAAAAGTTGCTGATAGATTCTCTTTACCATGAAACTGGAAAATCATAAAATTCAAGAAAGTGATCAACTTATTTGTAAAATAATTATGCATGAAATATATTTGATTGTACGAGTAATGAACTTTTTTCCATGTGGAGATCCTTGCTTAAAAATGATTATAATTGAGGGTCCGGATGCAATAACCGGCCGCACGCTCGAAGCACAAAAAAAAAAGCGTTGCTCTAGGTGAAAAATCAAACATGAAAAATTAAAAAAAAAGTAATACAATCATTTGCAGATTTAAAAAGTACATGTTTTCCTTCAATTGAATTTTTTGCTATGATTATTAGTTAACGAGTTAAAAATTAAAAACGAAATTTTTTTTTTTTGAAAAAAATACTTTTTTTTAAAATATAACTTGTGATAACTTTTTCAAAAATCAATAAATCAACTTGAAAATTTGACTGTAGCTTTATTATAATCTAGCGATGCCAACAGTATTATTGAAAAAATTATTTGTTTATATTGTTTATTTTTTTTTATTTATTGTTTTAGGTCGACGAAAAAATTTAATTTGTCTAACTTTAAGGCGGTATGTCAAAATATTGAAAAAAAAATCCCTCTCACAGATTTTGATTAAAGTAGGCTCATTTTTTAAGTGAAATAAAGATCTATTTTATTAAATTTTTTTCGGAATTAATTGTTTAAAATTGAAAAAAAAATGTTTATAAATACCTTAATAAACAAATTAATTTTCCGAGAAAACTATTGAACTACAAATTCTAATTTTTTTACTACGATTTTCTAGAAGCCTCCCTGCATCTAACTGACATCATAGAATTATATTTTGTCAATAATAAAAATAGTTATACGTATTTGAACATTTTGGAGTAAAAAAAATAATAAAAAAAAAACCTATCTTCCGGAAAAAAATTCTTTCCGAAAGATAGGTTCAACTACAAATTCTAATTTTTTCACTACAAATTGCAGCATGTTTCTCTGCTTCAAATGGACATTTTTATTTAGATTTTGGACAATAAATAAAAAAGTTAATTAACATTCAAAATCTGATATATTAATAAACAAATAAATAACTTTTTTGTTTATGGTCAAAAATGAAAATTGTAATATTTTTTTAATGCAGTAACTTGTTTTATTATTATTATTATTATTATTGAGGTAGAAAATTTAATTTTATCGGTACAAATTGGCTTTTGTTTTTCTCTCCAAAACAAAAAAAAAAATTATTGAAAAATATTAATTTTTGAAGGCGCCATGCAATTGTTAATAAAAATGTTTGATAAACAATTGCATGGCGCCTTTAAAAATTAATATTTTTCAATAATTTTTTTTTGTTTTGAAAAACAGATTGTGTCCTAATTTGTACCGATAAGAACGGAATTTGTACCTGAATAATAATAATAAAAAAACAAGTTACTCCGAAATATCAATTGATAATACTTTATTATTATTATTGAGGTACAAATTCTAATTTTATCGGTACAAATTATCTTACGTTCTACTCATTAAAATAAAAAAAAAAATAATTTAAAAATATTAATTTTTAAAGGCACCATGCAATTGTTAATAAAAATATTTAACTAACAATTGCATGGCGCCTTCAAAAATTAATATTTTTCAATAATTTTTTTCTTGTTTTAAAGAGCAGAACGTGAAATAATTTGTACCGATTAGAACGGAATTTGTACCTCAAAATGTATTAAAATTATTTATAATTTTTAAATTGTTTAAACAATTAATTTTTTTTTTTCAATTTTTTTTTTTCAACAAAGCTATATTGTTACTAATATTATTATTATTATTATTGATAAATTTATAAATTTTTTTATGCAATAAACAATTGGTAATCGTTTATTGCATAAAAAAATAATTTAAAAGGCTAATAATAAAAAATTTACATTTATTTTATTTTAATTTTAATTCAAATATTATTTTATTTTAGTTATTATTATTTAGTTGAGTTCCCCGAATCCCAGCTACGAATATCAGCGCAAAGAAGAGACGGCGTCCCCTACTCGAATTTCCCCTCAAACTTTGATTTCGCGTTTTTCGAAAACTTCAACCGCGATTTCCCCCTTAACCCTTACAGATATGCGAAAAACCCCCGACATCAAAAAAATAGCTAATTTAATTCCCTACATTTTTTACGGATACTATTTTTCCATACGACCCATAGCTTGCCTGATATACCCGAAATTAACCCTTTTTACTTTTTTCCCCCCCAAAAAAATTTTTCCGCGATTTTTCACCCTGCCCATTCTATTCCCCACCCTCGAATACCCCTTTATGAATTTTTTCAGTCAATTCGACAATTGTGGGGAGATTTGGATAAGGTGACTGGACTACTTATTCTTCTTTAACTTACGAAAATAATAAAAAAAAAATCATCGATTTCTACTACGGATTTTAAAAGTTATTCATTTCTTAAGACGAAAATTTAGGGTTAAGGTTGTATGTAAATGGATTTCCCTGAATTTAATTTTCGATTTTTTTTTTCAAATACTCAAATGAAATAATTATCTATTTGATGGAATTTTTTCGTAATTTTCCTCTTCGCGAAAATCCAGATAATTAGTGTCAAAGTTGGCAACTTTAACACGCAAGCATAGGGAGTATATGTACGTTTGCGCTTGTATTTTTAAAACTCTTAATTTAAATTTTGATTTTTTCTACAGATTTGTACTTTATAGAATTCCAAAAATTATGAAAAAAAAATTATTCATTTCCTCAACACCGTTTAAAAGATATTGGCTAATTACTTTTGAAATTTACGGGTTTCAGCCGGCTGAATTACATTGAAAATCTGGGGTAAGTTCCAATACCATCGTTCGGTTTTTTTTTTCTAGCTCCATCCTCATCCTCTTCTTTATTTCTTCTGGCTGAATCTTCCATCTCTTCTTCTATCCTTCTCTGAAAAGAAATCTACGGTTTTGGAACTTCCCCCTGAATGTTTATTGCTGGACTACAGTTGAGCTTGCCAATGTTAATTTCGGGGTTAAGACTAACACATATAAACATGAAGGCTCGTTCCTTTGCGTTCGGTTCGAATTCGGTTTTTTCAAGTCTCACGGACGCTTCATGTTTATATGTTTTGTATGTGTTTGTCTTAACCCCAAAATTAACATTGGCAAGCTCAACTGTAGTATGAGTGTCTGTAAATATAAGCCGGCAACACTCACACTACTTAGGACGCATCAGTAAAGTGGAAAGATTTTAGGCATGAGAGGGCACTATAATTTTTTTTTTTTAATACATATGAGTTTATAAGCACCCTTGTGGACCCAAAAAGTCGCCCGATCATGCGATTTACATACAACGTTAAAAACAGTCAAAAAGTACCGGGCAAAGCATTGAAAATCTGCTGAAGTAGTATTAGTGTGTGTAAATGCAAGCCGCCCTCACTCATACTTCTAAAGACGCGGCAGTAAAGTATAAAGTATAAAAATTTTAGACATTAGAGGGCACTTATTATTTCTTTAAACTATGGTTACAAGGGTACCTCTTTGAACCCGAAGAATTGTCCCACCTTGGGACTTACATACCGCCTAAAATATTGTGTATCAGTATATCAAGAAGTTTTATACAAATTTTTGGGTATTTTTATTGATTATTTACTGAGTTATCAATTTAACAACAAATTGCAAGCCGGTGGTAAGGCTATATATTAGACCTGTCCAAAAAAAAAGAATTTTTTTTTTTTGCCATCCTGAGGTCTAAATTTGTTCCTTATGATGACAGGAAAAAAAAAATAGAAAGTTTTTTTCTCAGGATTTTTTTTGAGCCCTCTCATCAGGTTTTTGTATTTCCTATTCGAAAACTCGTGAAAGGAAATTGAGGAAAGGCGTAGAAAAGGCGAAAAACTAACAAAAAAACGGCGGAGAAATATTTCTACCAGAGTATGTCTTATGGCAGCAAGTTATGGCATCAATGCTTTTTAAAAAACATAGTTTCAAAATTTTGAAAAATGGCGCACTCGCCAAAAATTGCATTTTTTCGAGAAAAATCAATTTTTCAGTGGTTTATACGGATCCTTTTTTTCTGAAAATTTTTTTTTCGAAAAGCTGAGCTCTTTTTCTATAAAGAATATAGAATAGAAAAATCCGTTAAGTTAAGGCATAACGCCGCAATTAATTTATAAAAAAAATGAAAAACAAAAAAACCGTATAATTGTCCTCAAAATAACAGCTAAAATAATCGATGAAAAAATCTGAAAAAATTTAGGAGTATGTATTTTGATGTCTTCTATAAAATAGTAAAGTTTTGAATCGATCGGAAACATGCAGGTCGGAAACCGGTACTTGAATTGGCGTTTTTGCTCATATATATATACGTAAACATACAGGCCAGTAACTGTAAGTTTACCAAAAGCATTGATAGAGGGGGTATACGCAGAGTGGAGCCACCGAGGTTCTATTAGTCCGATATTTTGTGCTCGTCGTATGGAGTAGGTATAGGAGGTTTCCGTCACTTCCGAGGTAAAAATCATCTACGGCTCCACTCTGCTTATACCCACTCTAATCGCCACTACACCGCCAGATTATGCTACGAATCGCCAAATAATCGCCATCTCGCCAACGTTAAAAACTTCTCGCCAAAATTGTGGGCAAATCGCCAAATTGGCGATAAATCGCACAACCTGGCAACCCTGTCGACACTGTTAGGAAACTTTATGAAAAAAAAAGAAATTACCGGTATTTTTTCTTTTCTTTATAATAACATTGAATAAAAGACTCATTAAATAATAATATAATAACAATATTAAGAATAAAAGAAATATATTTTTATGAATATTTTTTTTCTGTATTTTTTTTGGCTTAGGGTTAGTTTTACACATTGAAAGTGTACACAATAATTATTTACACATTATTTGTACACAGTAAATATATACACATTTTTATTTTACACAATCTTTTTGTACACAAAATAGTTTTACACATAAATATTTTACGCATTTAATTTTACACAGAATAATTTTACACATAATAATTTACACTAAATAGTTTTACATATAAATATTTTACACATTTAATTTTATACATAATAATTTTACACATAATAATTTACACTAAATATTTTACACATAAATATTTTATACATTTAATTTTACATATAAATATTTTACACATAATAATTTATACCAAATATTTTACACATAAATATTTTATACATTTAATTTTACACATAAATATTTTACACATTTAATTTTACACAGCATAGTTTTACACATAATAATTTACGCATTATTATTTTACACATAATTATTTTACACATTAAAAATTACACATATAAAAATTACGCAAATTAATTAAATATATTACACATTTTTATTTTAAAGATAAAAGTTTTACACATAAAAAGCGTACACCGATTAGTTTTACACGGGGGTAATTTTTCTTTACACGAGCATTTCTTCTCTATCGACGCAACCTGGGGAATTTCGTGAAGGCATTTTACGTGTTAAAAATTCTCTAGGTTGCGTCGACAAAGAAGAAATGCTCGTGTAAAGAAAAATTACCCCCGTGTAAAACTAATCCGTGTACGCTTTTTATGTGTAAAACTTTTATCTTTAAAATAAAAATGTGTAAAACATTTAATTAATTTGCGTAATTTTTACATGTGTAATTTTTAATGTGTAAAATAATTATGTGTAAAATAATAATGCGTAAATTATTATGTGTAAAACTATGCTGTGTAAAATTAAATGTGTAAAATATTTATGTGTAAAATTAAATGTATAAAATATTTATGTGTAAAATATTTGGTATAAATTATTATGTGTAAAATATTTATATGTAAAATTAAATGTATAAAATATTTATGTGTAAAATATTTAGTGTAAATTATTATGTGTAAAATTATTATGTATAAAATTAAATGTGTAAAATATTTATGTGTAAAACTATTTAGTGTAAATTATTATGTATAAAATTATTCTGTGTAAAATTAAATGCGTAAAATATTTATGTGTAAAACTATTTTGTGTACAAAAAGATTGTGTAAAATAAAAATGTGTATATATTTACTGTGTACAAATAATGTGTAAATAATTATTGTGTACACTTTCAATGTGTAAAACTAACCCTAAGCCTTTTTTTTTTTGGTAATTCAATCGTTTATAAATAGATCATAATTATAACTTTCTTTTCTTTATCATTAACAGTGAATAAAAGACTCATTCAATAATAATATAATAATAATATTAAGGATAAAAGAAATATATTTTTATGAATATTTTTTTTCTGTATTTTTTATTTGGTAATTCAATCATTTATAAATAGATCATAATTATAACCGTAAAAATTATTTACTCAGAAGGTTGATTTCCCGTCGCGTTACCGAACTAGTATTTATGCTTTGGAAGGCCCGTATATCAGTAACGTTTTTTTTATTCAAAAGTTTACATCGTACACTAGAACCATGATTGTGTTGGTATCTGTGTGCCATGTTTCGAGCAAAATTTCTATATTTTGAAGTTATTTATTTATTTTTTATAATCCACCGGAGAAAAAATCCGAAATTTTCTGAGTGGATTCATCTTCAAAAACTCTTCAATTTGATCGTAATTCCGAAGTTTTCTCATACACGGAGAAAAATATTCAGTAAAATTTACTATGGTGCCACATTACCGAAGGAATATCTCCTGACTATTGGAATATTTACTATCATTTTATCGAAAAAAAAATAATTTTTGTCTTGAAAATTGAAATGTACCATAGCGATTTCGTCATGTTTTTTTTTGCTATATTTCCCGATGAAAAATTACAAAGCATCAAGAAATTTTTACAGAAACCAAATTTGAAAGTTAAAATGATCCAGCCTAAAAATTACATTGCACCTTTGTATTTATAAAATTTTACTCTGTTGTTTTGAACAAAATTAAAATGATCCCTTGAAAATTTATAATATACCATAGTAAATATTTGATTTTCTCAGAAATCTTGGAGGTGTCACTGGCAAATACAAAGTGGCATGGTTAAAATTATAATTGTGCCGCCACTTATTTCCAAAATTTCAAATAGTTGATGTAAAACAAACAAATTTCGCATGCGATGTCGTGGAACAGCGGATACCGCATAGGATTTTCATCCGGAAGATATTGGGTTCAAGTCCTGGTCTGTGTCACTTTTTATGTTAAAGTATTTATCGTAGGAAAAAAAAACAGATAGATTATTATTATATTTACATTTAAAGAAAAATACTTTTTTTATAATATTTTTTTACGGGCTTATATAAACAAAGTAAATTTTGCGTTGGACGAAAGTAAAAATTACTATGGCACACCACGGGAGGTCGCAACAACTAGTAGGCGGCGTTTTTCAATGAAAATTGCTATGGTATTATAGTAAGAAAAAATGTAAATTTTTCTATGTGTAGACGACGAACTAGCTAAAAGTAAAAACGTAAAGTATAGCCCAATCCTCGTACGTAAAAGTTTTCAACTTGACACCCATTAGCGCAAGAAAACTACGTCAGAAAAAATTGAAAAAAAATTTACGATATAGATAATTGAAAAAAATAATCTTAAAAAAAAAATCTTCGAGAAATTCAATTATTCAGAATGAACCTTAAGTTGAATACTCACACAAAAGAAGTGAAATAATATTCAAAATCAAAAATGTAATTTTTGTATAAAACAAATTCGTTAAAGTTGTTTTTTATGTTAGCTTATTAGTTCTGTATACTAAATTCCTATGTAACAAATAAAAATAAGAAATCAAACAAAAGATAGTATATAACTCAAGAGCATCAAAGCTGCATGTGTCTCGAAAGAAAAATTGAAATCGAAAATGATCACGTTTCATTATTATTACACAAACAAACTTTGACGCCGCGAAAATTAGGAAAATTAGAGTCATGTTTATCAAATTGTATTTTTGATTGAAATTTTCTGTCTAAAAAACCTAAACTTAGAATTGTAAAGAAAACCGCGGCGTTAACGTTTGTTTGTGTGATAATAATGAAACGTGATCATTTTCGATTTTAATTTTTCTTTTGAGACACATGCAGCTTTGATGCCCTTGAGTTATTTACTATCTTTTGTTTGATTTCTTATTTTTATTTGTTACATAGGAATTTAGTATACAGAACTAATAAGCTAACATGAAAAACAACTTTAACGAGTTTGTTTTATACAAAAATTAACAAATTATTAACATAACAACTTTGCATCTCAATTGTTGAATAGCACTATTATTTTTTACTGTCTTTTCTCAACAATTTTTGTTAGAAATTTTTTTCAGTATCGGGGTCAGGTCGATGACCATGTGATTTGGCCTGGAATGTCCCACATATATATTTTTTTGATGGAATATAAATATATTAAATATTTTATATGAAATTGATTTTATTATAAATAAATTTATTATTGATACATTTGCATCTGTTCAAATTATATATCTAATTAATATGAATAAAAAAATTTGTCACTTTTTAACTATTCAAAACTTCTGCTTCTCCTCACTTCATACCATGAGAATAAAATGACGGACCAATAAAAAATGTAGTAACTCTATGGCATCACTCTACTTACACCCACTCTACCCACTCTACTCACTTGAAACCAACCCGGGCCAACTTACGGCCAGTTTTTTCGTCCAACATTACTGTTAACTGAGCATTAAAAAAATTAATTGGGCATTAACTAACTAAGGATCAACTACTTACCCATTGATATTTTCAATACTAAAAATGTATCATAACGCTGTCAGTAATCACATCCATTAGTTAAATTTTTTTAATGCTCAGTTAACTGTAATGTTGGATGAAAAAACTGGCCGTAAGTTGGCCCGGGTTGGTTTCAAGTGAGTAGAGTGGGTAGAGTGGGTGTAAGTAGAGTGATGCCATAGAGTTACTACATTTTTTATTGGTCCGTCATTTTATTCTCATGGTATGAAGTGAGGAGAAGCAGAAGTTAAAAAGTGACAAATTTTTTTATTCTTATTAAGGGCAGGCCTTTAACATCTAGTGACAAAATTATGACAGGTTTGCACCTCGAATTTTTGTCCCACGATAACAATTTTATTTTTAATTGAATAAATAAAAAAAATATATCAAAATGTTCAAAAAAATGGCACACGTGTCGGAAATTATGCCTCCAAGTGATGTAATAAGTCTAAATAATTTTAATTATTGTTTTTTTGACATACTAGTTTGTCGGCCATTACTAAAATGAGTGTACATCTCAGTGATGGCCGACAAGCTAGTCTGTCTAAAAAACAATAATTAAAATTATTTAGACTTATCACATCACTGGGAGACATAATTTCCGACATGTGTGCCATTTTTTTGAACATTTTGATATATTTTTTTTAGTCATTTAATCAAAAATAAAATTGTTATCGTGGGACAAAAATTCGTGGTGCAAACCTGTCATAATTTTGTCACTAGATGTTAAAGGCCTTGCCTTAAGTGAGTTTATTATCGGTTCATTTATGGTTTTTGGTTTACTTTTCTTCACTCGAAACTCGAAAGTTGTCTTAATAAAAAAATTGTAATACCTATTATTTTTTCAGTAAATGATGATTGGACTCCAATCACTAAACCAGTTGTCAACAATGGACTCAAATGAATCTTTTTTGGTTTCATTCACTTCGAAAAGCCGATGAAAATGGGAGAAATCATTTTCGCCAAAGGGCCTAGACCTACACACACACAATTACTACTTCAGCAGTAAAAACTCAGATCGTGAAACAAATTTTGGAGTTAATTGATGATTTTTTTTTGGAAAGTTTCGTAACTAAAAGTAGAATAAGATTGCATAGAAAATAATTATAAAACTCTAAAATCAATAATACTATTTAAAAATAGCCCAAAATTTCAGTCTTAAGGTACAACCAAGGCAAATTATAAATAGTGTCGATTTTACGAATTTTATAGACTAGATAATTGAAATAACCATACATCTTTCCACGTATTCAGCTTTTTTGTTTCTATATTCGTTTTTGATTAATTAACTGTTAAAGATGATCCTTTTTTGAGGTTAAACCTAGGCTCTTATGGAAAATGATGTTCGGGTTTACATAATACCTCATCGAAATAATAGAAAAAATGATGCAATATTTACCAAAAACTAAAGGATAAAACTAGAAAAAAAGAAGAAAAAACATCACCTAAATTTAATATATGTTTCTATATTCAATTTTAATTAATAGAGGATAATAAATTTTTGTCTTTGCTAAATACTTGAGTGGGAGAGAGAAACAGTATTCTCTTTCTAATCTCTTGTTCTTTTCGCACTCATGAATATACATATAATGTTTTTTGCTAACATCCGCCAGAAGTCTCTAATTTCACCCTGGTGTGGTGGTTCAGATAAAGGCGCACGCGCATTGGTCATAAATTAAATGTAATTGTAGAGTAGATTTATTAATTCAAATTTCAAATAAATTAATTAAGCCTTTTTTCAATAATTATTTATTAGATTTTTTTCTTAATATTTTCTCAAGTTTTTGTAAATAAACAAAACGGGAAAATTCACTTAATAATTTATTATATAAATATTATCAATTTATTTCGTTTTTCAATTAATACAAAATATGAAATTTTGTAAAAAAAAATAAATCAAAAATTAAAGTAAAATTTAGTCGAAAGAATAAATTTAAAATTTAAACATTCCAAATAAAGAAAAAAATAAATATTACATTTTATTTTTCTTTCTTTGTTGGAGTACCTTAAATTGTTGCCCTGACGAAACAGTACAACCTTCAAAAACCGTTAAATATCGGTTCATTGAGAGTTGCAAGTCGACTGAACTAGCGACCTCGAGGTAGTGAATTTTTTGTCCAGAGGCGTAGCAAGAGCCAACAGCACGAACGCATCTTACGCATCCTTTTGTAATTAGTTGAAAAATAACTAGGTGCTTTCTTGCAGTGGTTTATTTTATTTCCAATTTATTTGTGAGCATGCGTAGTTGAATGCTCAGTCAGCAAAAAGTCAGTTTGCAACAGCGCAGTACATGAGAGGCTGGATTATTTGTTTTAATTCTCATTCTTGAAGAATTACTTATTCGACGCCATTAGGTGCTTTCGTTTGGGTTTTTTTTTATTTTTACTTCAATGCGCATGATCATACACATGCGCATATGCAAACATGAAGACAGAACAATAGGTGCTTTCTTTTGTGTATTTATTTTTTTTCACTCATGTCCTATGCTGTTGCAAACTGACTTTTTGCTGACTGCGCATTCGATTGCGCATGCGTGAAAATGAACAGAAAAAAAAATAAATACACAAAAGAAAGCACCTAGTGGCGTCGAACAAATAATTCTTAAAAAGTAAGAATTAAAACATGGCTGATCCAGCCCCTCATGTACTACGCTGTTGCAAACTGACTTTTTGCTGACTGAGCATTCAACTACGCATGCTCAAAAATAAATTGGAAATAAAATAAACCACTGAAAGAAAGCACCTAGTTATTTTTCAACTAATTACAAAAGGATGCGTAAGATGCGTTCGTTTATGAAAGCACCTAACGGCAGTTTTCTTTCATAAACTCAGTGTTCAGGGGTCCGTTCAGAAACTCTCATTTTTTCGGATCTTCAAGACGGCGGAAGTCAGTGCCTATCTAAATTGCTGGGCTGAAACTACGCATGCTCAAAAATAAATAGGAAAAAAAAAAAACCACTGAAAGAAAGCACCTAATGGCTGCTTTCTTTCGTGAACTCAGTGTTCAGAACACTGATGTGATCTCCATCAGCGCACGCGTAGGCGCAGATTCGCAGAATGATGTGTATGATCATAGGTGCTTTCATTTGGGTGTTTATTTTTTTTCCTGTTTATTTTCGCGCATACGCAGTTAAATGCGCAGTCGGCAAAAAGTCAGATTGCAACAGCGTAGGACATAAAGAGCTGGATCAGCCATGTTTTAATTCTTATTTTTTAAGAATTATTTGTTTCGACGCCACTGCTCTCTCCTCAATTTCGCATGACATACGCATGTGCATGATCATGCGCATTAAAGTGAAAAAAAATAAACACCCAAAAGAAAGCACCTCATGCTCATCGAAGTAAAAAAAAAATAAACCACCGAAAGAAAGCACGCAACTTAAAAAAAATTATTTTTGTTCATTAATGTATTTGAACTGTTTATAAATGTCTGGGTTACTTATTGGGTTAATAATAGTGTTTTTGAAAAAATTATTATTAGTAGAAGATAAATGAAGTCTCAATCGAGCACTCAGGAACTTTCAAGTCTATTTTCTACTACACATAACTTTTTTATAAATATTATTCTTATTCCAATCGATAGCTGACATTATTGTAAACAAATTAAATACATTCGTTAAAATATGTTGATGTTATAATTATTGCTTGTCTCTTCTTTCCTTATTCAATTATAAAAAAATGACCTAGACCACCAAGAAGAAAAACGACTAGAGACTTGTTCGATAAGACCCTTATAAACATTCAGCTTTTCTTTATGAAACGTATTTATTTCGTTTATAATAATGTCAGCTATTGATTGGAATAAAAATAATATTTATAAAAAAACTGATGAAAAAACTAAATTTTCCAATATGGTCATAAGTGTAGAAAAATTGGTTTCTGAATCATTGAAAGTATTATATAGCTTAAGGGGTTTCGATGATTTTTTAAAACGAAGAGTGAGACAACATTTTCCCTCTGTTTTTTGTCTTTTTCGCACTCATAGAAATATTGTGTTTCTAAAAGTCATCCGCAAGAGGTCTCTAGGGATTTTTTAATAATTCCTCATATAAATCAATTTTTTTATACTTTAATTATTAATTGTATAAAAACTAAGCTCCAAACCTCTTTTATTTTTTTTCCATACGTTTTGTTTTGTCTCATTTTATAACCCGATAGTTTTTTTTTTCACGATGTCATATTGTCGATTAGAGATATTGGCATTTTAATAGACTTTTTTTTGACAAAAATCGCATTCTCTATAAGAGCCCGTCGAAATCCCTTAAGGTCAATGATGGATGGGTTACGGGATACATAGTAAATTTCTTTAAAAAAGTCAAAAATCACTTTTCAAAAAGATTTCATATTTAATGTTATTGATTTTATAAGGAAATGTTACGTAAAGTTGAGTGGCCACTAGTTCTGGCAATGGCTAATAATTTAATATTTGGTTTTAGAGCTTTGATGTAATCGATAATTATTAATCATGATTTTTGATTTTAACATTGAGTAGCAACTTTTTTTTTCTTAAAATATGCAAGAACCCCTATAATATCCTATAGTTTCATAAAAACAGTTCATTGCTGATTGCTATCGCGGAACTGTTTACAGGGTTATTTAACAGTTTTTGAACGACTACATAACCCAGAATGAACCATGCCAATGGATGAAATTCATGGAGATTTAAATATTTAATGATAACATTAAAGAACCAAGAGAAATGGTTGCACCGCTCCGTAATAATGGTCATTTTATGTACGTTACGCAATTCCTATTCAACTTTCTCAATGCTCAAATGAGTAAATTCCACATTTTATGAATACGATATCAACCAAGGCGTGGTAAGAAAAAGTTACCGTATTCATTTGTGAAAAACATTTCAATTATCAGGTTACCTTCAAACTCAACAAAGCCGATACAGCGTACAGAATATAACTTTTATGGTAATATTCCGAAAAATTTCACCGAATATGTGTGCGCATGCGGAATATGGGCAAAAAGTTATAAAAGATTACTGAAATTTACTGTAATCATAACGAGATCACAAATATACGACGTAAGATTACTGATTACATGAGATTTTTCAAGATTATTGATAATTAGAGAAGACTACAAGAGTACAAGAGATTTCCATGATCACACGATGTTTTTGAAATCATTTCGGTAAGATTACAAGAGGTTATTAAGGATTCCTTTTTCGTTGTACACCAGACTGAACAAGTGACTTCTCCCTCGATTATAGCTAATTTTCGAATTCCGTGCAATTTCAATCCAAAAAATTTGATGAAAAGTTATGTTGTCACTAAAATTATAAAATTTTAAATGACAAATGGTTTACTTGAGTGACCAGCTTTTGTTTATAATATTTTTGTAACTGTCAAGACATTTTCGTATTAGGAATTTAACTAAAATACAATTTACCAAAGTTAGTTTGGGAGAAGGGGACACGGCATCAAATGTTTTTAAGGAAGAGTAGGAAAAGACTTATTCCCTTGGCTAAAAACTAACATTGGTTGAGTTGACTTTAATAAAAAAAAATCAAGTAATAAATTAATAAAATAATGAATAAACTCAAAAATTATAAACCAATGAAAATAAATATCATGATAAGATAAAAAACAAATGCATACACACGATGTGACGGCGGCATCAATTGTTTCGTCGATGTAATTACAAGTTGGTAAGCAATCATCCATTGATAACCTATATGACATCATAAATAGATCCTTCAAAGCATTAACTGTAACATCACTACTGTCATCCGTTGTATTTGAATATACTTGAACATAAATATCAAGTAATGTGCGATCATTCATTTGTGAAAGAAATTTTTCGACTTGTTGTTTAAATGTTGGTGAATTCAAATAGCTTGATGATGTACCAGATGATTTTAATAAAAAATAGTAAAAACGATTTCCAAATTCTTGATAATTTGGAAATAAGTAACGTGTGAATATGTCAACAGAAATACCATTAATGATCTCATTCTCGTACGTCAGATCGTTGAGAATCTAAAAACATAATACCCATTATATATAAACAAAAAAAAAGAAACTAGCGTATGAAATTAAAAAACAAAAATAATGATGAAAAAGATTTTTTCCTATTTAGATCCACCACTTTTTTTATCTTTAGAAGTCTACAAAAAAAGTCGTGTGAATCGAAGTTGTAGGTTTACCTTTGTTAACTTATCCACAGGAACAAAGTGTGTTACAAAATTATGCTCCATATCAGTAGCAGATGAATTACCCGATGACTTACGACTCGGATGAACTGTTTTTTTACTAGAGTTATTTTTTGTTGATCCATTATTACTACGCACTACATGATTACCCATCGTAATTCAATGTTTTCTGATTTTTCTAATTTGTATTATGAGCTTTGTTTGTACGCGTCAAAAAAAAACGACTCAACCTCAACGTTTAATTCGGTCAAGTCATGGAGGTCTACAAGGAGGGTAATCTCCTATGTTAAAGCATAGGCT
>MKYW01000442.1:3641-17814 GCA_015776835.1 Aphidius ervi
TTTTTTTTTTTTTTATTTAATATATGCACAAGTCAAGTCTCGTGTCAGGCTTGGTGAAACGATGGGCACCAGCTTGACACAAGGCTGTGTTACAAGGCTCGCGTAAGACCGGGTAAAATAAAAAAATACAGGCCTGACACAAGACTGAGTTACGAAGACCCATGTGAGACCGGGTAAAATCAACGGGGACAAGCTTGTATAAAGCCTGTGCTACTGAGGCTCGTGTAAAGCCGGGTAAAATCAACGGGCCCAGGCCTGAGACAAGCCTTGGCTACCAAGGCTTGATACACAGCCCTTGCACAAGCCTGACACGGTCGTCAAGCCCGAGAATTCCTACCTGGGATACACTTAAAGATAAATTCACTGCCAATAAAAAGAGTAAATAAAATAAAGTGATATCAAAATACCACGAAATGGGTAAATGTGCGATTCAAGATACAGCCAACAGGTGTGAATTAAGTTGTTCTAATTGCAGAGCAAAAAAAGACTCAGCTAATTATAGTGGATGTCCACACATCAAAGCAGCAGTAGCCAGAGTTGCCAGACTTGGTTCCTGGCTTGTCAATTTGGCTCTTAAAATTTTGAACTTGGCGCTTGGGGGCCATCATGGCCCCTTGACCGATGATCGGTAATTTTTTTTTTTTTTTTCGCCGTAGATAGCTTCGCTCTCTGTGGGCTGATTTTTTGATTGGTTCAACTTACAAGCACAAAGACAAATATATGTAGAATACGTATATGTATATACATAGTAAATACTAATACCTAAGTTGTACATAGACATACTATCAGTCGTCACACACATCAACTGAAAACCATCTGAAGGATAGACAAAGTTCTATCTAATCATATAATAGACAAATCGAAATCATAATATACACATATATTTATATTTTTAAATTTTGAAATGACAAAAAAACCAAAAGCTGATAATGACAGACTTTATCAACAAGACTGGGAAAAATTATCAGAATTTAAAGGTTAGTGTTTACACATGAATAATTGTAATTAATAATAATTGTTCTCTTATTATTATTTTTATCATCATCATGTTTTTTATATATTTATTGTCATTTATAATTCTTAGGATGGCTCAATGAATGTCCTCCAAAACACAGAATTAATAATCAAAAACAGCAAGCATATTGTACCTGGTGCAACGTAGCTCTGAGATATCACAAAAACTAAATTAGAAGACATAGTGAAAGAAATGTTCACATGCAAGCAGCTTCATCAAGAGTAAGAAAAACTCAACCGGTTTTAGCTAAAAGTAGTACAGTATATTTTGATAAAATTTGTCTATTTTTTTCATGAATTTATTTTTGACATTAATTTGTACTGTTTTTACATTTTTTTTTCATAGGTATTTATCCAGTTGGCTCATACGAAATTAAAATTATAGATATTAAACTTGTAATAAATGCTGCAGTTCATGGTACAATGTGCAGTCTTGATCACATAACTGAAATATTAAATCAGTACAGTAAAGGTAGCTCATTAGCACATCTCAAGCTTCATCGCACCAAAGCCTCTATGTTAATTACAAATGTAATTGGACCATCATTGTTACACGAGTTGATTGATGACGTTGATGATCAACCTTATTCGATAATTCTGGATGAATCGACAGACGTATCCACCAACAAGTTTATGGCTTATTGTATCAGGTATTTTAGTCTGAAGCAAAAAAAAATCATCACCAATTTTCTTGGGTTTAGTTTGGTGACTGTTACAACAGCTATTGAATTACATGCTGTATTTAAAATTTTTTTGAAAGATGTTGGTTTAAAATTAGAAAGACTGATTGGTATTGGTACTGATGAAGCTGCTAATTTGTGTGGTGTGAATCACAGTCTCTTTACTTTATTAAAAAAAGATGTAACAAACTCGGTGCTTGTTAAATGTACATGCCATTCTCTCGGTAAGTGTGCCAATTATGCAACTGAAGAATTGCCATCGAGTTTATTATACTTGTTACGTGAAACAAATAACTGGTTTTCTAACAGCGGATTACGCTTATCAATGTATGAAGAGTTTTATGCAAGTCGCAATGAGAAAAAAAAACCACCCAAATTGTTGTCTTTATCAACAACTCGTTGGTTAGTTGTATACCTTGCTAATGATATAATTTTAAAACAATGGGAAGAACTGAAAGGATTTTTTGTGCAAATAAGTGAATCATCATCAACTACTCCAACATTAAAAAAGTGTTAACTAGCTAGAACATTAGCTGAAATGTACAAAGATAATAAAAACCACTTGTACTTGATTTTTCTCAATGGAATTTTAAAAGATGTATACCAATTGAACTTAGCATTTCAACAAGATAATGGTGATATTACTCAATTATTTTCTGATGTTAGGATTCATCTAGTATCACTAGCAAGAAGAATTTTTAAACCCAGTACTTTAAAACCACTCATTGACATAACAACATCATCATCATCATCACAAAGTGTTCATACTTCAGCAATATTGAGTCAAGCTGATCTTGATGCTGTGAGGCAAGCTGTGAAACATGCCAATAATGAATTTGGTAATTCTTTACTTCCACTAGAATCAGTTGATTTTGGTAACAAATTTGATGAAGAAATAAATATTCATCTAAAGATCTGGAAGAGTTGCAAGAAAGATGTGTTAAATATATGGTTCGTTTGTGCAAAGAAATTCAAGAAAGATTACCAAACAATGTTGGTGTCTTTGAGAAGATAAAATACTTTTCACCATCAACGTGCCTTTCAACTGGTTTTATTCCAGCCAAAGAATTGCCCTTGGACTTAGCTGGTAAAGATCTAAATAAAGAAAATATTGAATCTCAATGGCGTCGTCTGCAAGTACTTCGGCTTAGTGATATATCACCAGACTTTGTTGAACGTGATACAATTGATACATCAGATTTTTGGGTTGCTGTGTGGGAAATCAAAAACAATAATGGTGAAAGAACTTTTCATGATTTGGCTAAATTTGCATTAACAACTTTATCATTACCAATTATAAAAAAACACATACAGGAAAGAGAGGATTTTTAGTACAATGTCAGCAGTTAAAACCAAGGTCAGAAATAAAATGCAAATGGAAATGCTCGTAGCTCTTATACGAGTAAAAATGTATATGCGTGTCCATAAAATGTTGCAAAAGCTATGTACCAAGTGAAGATATGCTTCATCGTTTTAATGCAAAAATGTTTAAAAAAAAAATTCTAGAAGATGATACACAAGAAATTGTTAATAATTTACAAGTTCTTGAAGCATTTGAAATTTTTGGCGAGGCTATAAAAAATAATATGCAATGAAACATTAAAATGATAATATTAATAATATTAAAATAATAACATGTGCTATCAGTAACCAAAAATTACGTATTTTTAAAATAAAAAAAATATATTTAATAATGTATATAAAGAATATATATATATATTTTGCACCATAGCTGGAAGTTGGTATGATCATTGAGTTGACCACCATAAGTATTATTAAAAAAAAAAAAATATGCAATAGTATATTATTTATTACACTTTATAATTATATAAAATATATATTGATAAGATTAATAAAAAAATAATAAAAAAATTTTCCTGTATGTGTTTTTCCTAATAAAAATAAATTTAAATCTGGCGCTTTGGTTGGCGCTTTGATCACTAAAAAATGGCCCCTGTTGGCCCTTTCAGCCCCACTAGGTGGCTCTTTCACTACCCGAGCATCTGGCAACTCTGGCAGCAGCACTAAAAGAAGAAACGGAAATGCTACAAAAAACACTTAATAAGATGACTATATCTAACGAAGAACAAACAAAAATCAGAGAAGACTACCAGAAAACTAAGGGAAAACCAATTAACATAAACGAATCATATGTATCGGTAGCAAGTCAGCAACAACACAAAAACACCAACCACACATTAACCTGCAACTCAGGAGCAACAATCATGGACGACCACAGCTACCAACAAGAATACCACCAACAACCATATAGACAACATCATCAACACACTCAACACAACAATCAACAGCAAGAGGACAAACCACCAGCTTGGCTTAGATCATTCATGACACAAATGGAAAACATTGCCACGAGAATCAGCTCTGACATGGAAGCTATAAATGAGCAAATACAGAAAAACGCTGAAAACATCAACACAATGAAAAGGCAACTTAATGAATTAAACCTGAAAAAATATAATGGTAAATAGAAACAAAATTAAACATATCACGAGACCAACAAAGATAAGTATAGCATCAATCAATTCAAACTCATTACAAACCAACTACAAGAGCTATGAGTGACTTGAATTCACAAAAAAATACAAACATGTTATAATCTTATTGAATGAGACGAAACTAACAAATAATTATAAAATACAAACATTTTTTCGTTTTGAACTAATTCAATATTTATATTCAATATTTATTAGTTCAATTGTTAAAATTACATTCTTGAGAAAAATTGAATTTGTAAAGGTCTCTGTCATTTGTTTAAAATAAAATTTTGATTCGTAATTATTATGATTATTTTCAATAATTTTTTTTTATTATTTTAGTCTTATCACCGATCTTGTCACGCTATTTTTAATGTTGAAATTTTTATCTCACTTATTTAATTCATAATATTCTTTCATATGTTTTTCACAATGAATTTTAACAATATATTATTGAGAATTTACGATTATTATTTCATTTCTATACACTTGAATTATTCTTATTTAATTAAAAAATTAATATATATTTAATCCATTAAATTTAACAAATTATTTTGCAAATTTTTTACTGATTTAAATTTAATATTACTAAAACTTCATAATCTGGAAAACGGTATTCTTTTACAGCATTTGCAATTGAGAGACATTTAGCACTTAGTTGAATCTATATGAAAAAAAATAAAATAAAGTAATTTAAACTTGTAACGATAATCGTTAGCAAATATTTCATAAATTTATTTGTTGTCATTAGTTTTTTCATTTATTGATACCAAATATATATTTTAATTCAATTTACCATTCCAGACAAAAGGTCATTTCCTACATAATGACGTCCAATATAAAGTGTTTCCCCATCAGCTGTATAACCACCTTTCAATGAATTTTTCGGCACCATACCATCACTCGCTTCGATCCATAAATAATTGATGTTTTTATTTATCATCAAAATCTTGAAATAATAATTTAAAAATTACATTTATATCGACAAAAAAATACTGCTGGACAATACTTGAAAAATTTATTTCACCTCAAAGTCTTTGGCTTCATGAACATGATCATTAATTGCAAAGTATATTCTATTGCCGTAACCACAATAAGCTGTACCAGGTAACAAATGTGAATCGTAATCAGCTCGACCAACAGAACTATATTCATTAGTATTGACTTTCATGTATACTGGATTTTCAGAGTCAACTGAATTAGGATCAGTCCACTTGTAAACTTGTAAAAAAAAAAAAAAGAAATGATTACCCAACAAATCAAATAAATCAGATAAATTAAACGTGAAATTATTTATCAAAATTTATTAGCGTATTTATTTATAATAATTACCATAGTGAACAAACAAATCGTAGAAAATCGTTTTATTAATATGATTATCAGTTGGATGACAACGGTAACTCCTTCATCATTTTCATTTAAATTTTTAATTTTTAAATTTCCATTTTGTAATTTATATTTGGTTAAATCTGATACGTCAATCTAAATTGTAAAATTATTCAATTAATTTATGCTAAAAAAATGTGTTTAATTATTTTTTTTTATTTACCTCAACATCATTGTGGTACCAGAGATTAGCTATTGAAATTGAATTTTTTGTATTGATGCATTTTAAAATAATATTTTTACCAATGTAACTTATTAATGTTGAATTTTTTGTATCAAGATCAGATTCATCATCGATTGAATATTTTTCAAATGCTTCTGCAAATGGCTCATTATTTTCAGTGGACAAATTTACCATTAATTCGTACTTGTTTTCAAATGAATTTTCAAATGCTTCTAATTTTTTTTGGAACGAATCTACCATTAAACTATATTTTTCATCTGATAAATTTGCAGTTATTTCATTATTTTTAGCTGAGGAATTTGCCATTAACTCAAATTTGGTTTCAAATGAATTTACAACTGCTTCTAATTTTTTTTCAAATGAATTTATCATTGATTTATATTTTTCCTCTGATAAATTTTTCCCTGACTCGTTATTTTTTGCTGATGAATTTACAATTAACTCATATTTGTTTTTAAAAGAATTTACAAGTACTTCAAATTTTTTTTCAAATGAATCTACCACTGCTTCATATTTTTTATCTGTCAAATTCGCAATTGACTCATATTTTCCTTCAACCAAATGAGTTTCTAAGAATAAATTATAAATTTCACTTTTTAATTTAACATTTTAATAATTTTAATAAACACTAATATCATGGATAATTAATTATTATAATTTTCATTAAACATACCATTGTAATAAATTGGTAATTAACGTGGATAACGATAATAAACTTACACAATTCATTTTATTTTATTTTTAAGTTTTATTTTTGCCCTGCACAATTAAGTAACAATAAGCGGGATTAAAACCAAGGGAAAATTTTGTGGTGATAGGAATAAAGAAAAAGGGATTATAGTTTCAGTAAATTTTGAGACACAACTTTGATTTTGATATTGCAAATTATATGGAATATATATTCAAAAGAAATTATAAAACTTGAGTACAGTATGATTATATTTTGATTAAATATTTGACCAAGACTACCTTTTAAAGAATCTCGCGATGAATTTACATTAATAAAATATGTTAAGTACTTGATAATTTTTGACAATTACATTTATGACACTGGAGTAATAATTTAAGTAATTACTTACATTTATATGACAAAAAAACGTGTGACAATCGGATTGACTTATATGTGACCAAAAGTTGGAAAGCAGACTCTGGCGGTGCGACCAAGGCTTCCTTCGTTATACTTAGTGCTTCAGGTATAATGATGTCGTGTTTGAAGTTGAATTGTTGTTCGTATAATTGATGTTAGAAATGTAATGAGTTTACTTGAATGAAATGATTTTACTATGTTTGAATTTTTATATTGAAAATAAACTGAGTTTACACTTTATATTGTTAAAAATTGAAAATGAGACTTAGAAATCCTGAGTGCTTGTACAGAGATTTAGGCTAAGTCAATAAAATGAGTTTTAATTCAGTTTGCAATTACTGGGTGCTAATCGATCGTAACTGTGGGTCAGTAGTTCGATTAGTTCCAATTAACTGTTTGGCTGTGATGAATGAACTGATTTGATTTCGGACGTGTGGCCTCTTTTAAAGGGGGGGTCCTGTCGCTGTTTCACACTTATTTTGTGGACTAATTCTTAAGTTCTTTAATTTTTTTACTAGATTCCCTTAACCAGATTCCGGGTTAATCGACCTGTCAGATTCCGTACTTTCCATTAATTAAAATGTTTTGTTAATTAATTTTAATGCATGTTTATATTTATTTTAAAGATTAATTTTAGCTTGATTTTATTAGCTAATAAAATCAGTTTACTTGGTCTGTTAATTATTTTAAATATTGTTCGGAGTATTTAGGTAGTCATTGATTGGTCATATTACTTAAAATTAGTTTTCGATTATATTTTATAAAAATAGTACATAGATAAAATATTTTGTATTTTTCCTGATATAATGGAATATATTTATTTTACAACTTATAGTTGTATTAATTTTAAAATGTATTTCAAACTAGATTCATAAAATTGGTTGCGTTTGGTATTTTATAATTTTCTGTTGGTATACATGAATTAAATGGTGTAGTTCACACTGAGATTAATAGCGGGCCTTATTTTGGCTGTTGAGGTCTGTTCATTACGGTTAGATGGCGCGTAGACCTCCACTTTAGGCTTTAATGAAATGAAAAAAATTATGTGCCGAATATTACATGTGTTGGTACCGTAGGATATAACACCATCTTTAGAATTTTTGTAGACATTATATAACACCCCATTTGTAATTATAAGAATTAAAATTGTCAACAAACTCAATATTACATAAATAATAGCTTTTTTATTGTTTGAATTTACTTCTGACATTTTTTTCCTTGTCGAAAGTTGAAATATCTCCGTTTTTATTTTATTTAATTATTTATTTTCTACACAGTATAAAAACAAGCAAGTAATTCTAATTAATTCCTTCTCGCATCTAGGCAACAACTATCAAACTGTTTGGCTTCCATCGACTTTTATATTGAATAAAATATATAGTGGGATTTGAAATTTTGATAAAAATATTAAATACGTGACAAAAAACATGTGTATTTTGAATAAACCTTCGTGATCGATTGTGTGGATAAATAATAATTACTTTTTGTTAACTAGATTTTAACGAGTTTGACCGATTTGACTTGTATTATAAAATTTTTTACATAACCAAATAGTTAATGTGAAAAACACCTGATATTAAATATTTCGTTTGAATTTGATAACATGTTTTTTACTGATTTTGTTTATCTTCATTCCTGGTATATTATTATTTTTTTTTTTTGTTTTTAATTTAAACTATGAACTGGTCTACGTGACGAATATCACGTTTATTTTTCTATAAATATACAGCGTTGATATTTAAATTTGAAAAACGTGTAAGCAATTTTCTATTTGACTGATTGAAAGCTCAACAGTTATAAAATACAAATGAACATTGATTTTGCCTACTTCTTAATGTATTTCATTTTTTTTATCTTTTATGCAATATATATATAAATATTTTAAATATAATTATTATTAAAAAATTAGACAGTATAAAATAAAATCTTTGTTGTTCATATTTTTAAATCACCTTTTAAAAGTTATTATTATTTTTTATTTTTTATCTCAAGTTTTGTAAATCATCTTTGATGTTTGAAATAAAAGTGGTTTTCAATATAATTTTCAAAGTAAATTGACATTATACATAAAAATTATAATTATTAAAAAATATTTATTCAATGTAATATTTGTGCTAATTTTGATATATTTCTTTTTTTGAAATAAATATCACAGTTCAATCATTGGTATTTTATTTTAATATTATATATCAAATAATAATAAATGCAATATGTTTACACAACAATATATTTATTATAGTTCATTCGTATAATTCATCAAGTTTTGTAAATCATCTTTGATACTTGAAATGAAAGTGGTTATTAATATAATTTTGGAAATAAATTGACGAAATTATATTTATATATATATGGGGCATTCCATGTCAACTCACAGGGTTTTTTCCCTCACCCTCTCAGATTTAAAAACGAATATTAAAAACGAATATAAAAAAAAAAAAAAGCAATTATATTATTTATTACAAAAACCCTATGATGCTACGTTTTGATTTTGAAAATAAAAATAAAAATTTTTATTCGAAAAAGTGTGTTATTTTTATTTCTTTACTTTTTTTTCAAATATCGATTCTGAAATAATAATTTATAGTTATTTGAACTGTTAAACATATGTACTTCAGCTAATGATAGTTCTTATTATTAATTTTAACTTGCAAATTTTAAAAATAAATTAAATAATAAAAGTAATATTGTTTCTTTTTTTTTTTTCTATAATAATTATTTGTACTCTGACAATTATAGTGAATTATCGGTTAGATAAAAATTTTTTTGAAAAAATGTTCTTTTAATATGTACATTGATTTTTTATAGATAGAATTAGCTAAAAGACCTTTGAATAAATTAAGAAAAATTATGCATAATGTTTAGTGGTGCCGCGAGACGAGACGAGACGAGAGTCAGCTCTTTCTCGTCTCGTCCCGTCTCGTCTCTAGTCAGCTATCTCTCGTCTCGTCTCGGCTTCTCTCGGTCAACAATTTATTTTTGGTAGTTTTACCCAGGTAGAAAATAATGTCAATTTGACGATTCTGAAGTCAAATTGACATTATTTTCTGCCTGGGTATTTACAATATAAATATAATAGATTCATTATTTATATTGTACTGAACAAAATGTACTGAGCAAAAAAGAAAATATCAAGTCATCAGTGGTTGTGGCTGTTTTTCATCTCTTCAAAGATATATCGACAACAAGAAACGTAAGAAGAAGTATCCTTAATATAACCAAAGCATATATTTTTTAACATTTATTATTCAGTAGTCAGTACTACCCTGGTGGAAATATTGTTCCGGCATTACTCCGGCTTTCTCTGACATTACTCCGTTTTTGGCCCATTTCCTGAGAAATTATTCATTTTCATCGTGTGTTTTTAAATCCTTAAAAAAAAAAAAATTTTGTTTTATCGAAAAAATTATATATTTAATTTGTAAAAATTCATTACAAAGAAAATGGAGTTTTTTCATTTTGATTTTCCTAATCTTTCCATTGAAAAATTATTTGCTGGAAAATAATAAAATTTTTTTCACTTAATTCAAGTATTACTATTTTTCATCCGGAAAGAAATTGAATTTACTTTGAAAAAGTAAACGATTCCACTCGAAGTTTTAATTTTTAGTTACATTTTTTTAAATTTCCGATAAATGATTAATTTATCTTTCTAAAAAAGGTTAAAAAAACCAAATAATGTGAAGAAATATATTCAAATTATTAAAATATTATTGTGAACCAAAGCGTAAATAATTCATTGCCAAAATCAACCGTTTTCATGAAAAGAATCTGAGATCATATAAAGTTTGTTTAAATTTCATGAAATTGAATAAACTTTAACATTCAAAAAAATATATGTCTTTTTCTATATCACGATAATCATTTGAGCAATGAGTAGTTTTGCGAATTTAAAGTTTTCATCGACTTTTTTTCAGACAAAATTATTGAAGTCATAAACTTGTGCTCTATAAATATATTTTTTTCTTTCCAAAATTAGAATTGTTCCATTGCCCAATAAAGACAAAACTTGAGTAAGAAGTAAAAAATTTATAAAGCGTCAGAAATTATGAGCTTGTTTAAGAATTTAGAATACTTTCTAACAGTAAAATAATTTTCATCGTGTGTTTTAAAATCCTTAAAAAAAAGAAAAATTTTGTTTTTTCGAAAAAATTATATATTTAATTTGTAAAAATTCATTACAAAGAAAATGGAGTTTTTTCATTTTGATTTTCCTAATCTTTCCATTGAAAAATTATTTGCTGGAAAATAATAAAATTTTTTTTGAGAAATAAAGTGCGTTCTCTTAATTCAAGTATTACTATTTTTCATCCGGAAAGAAATTGAATTTACTTTGAAAAAGTAAACGATTCTACTCGAAGTTTTAATTTTTAAGCTACATTTTTTAAAATTTCCGATAAATGATTAATTTATCTTTCTAAAAAAGGTTAAAAAAACCAATTAATGTGAAGAAATATATTCAAATTATGGAAATATTATTGTAAACCAAAGCGTAAACAATTCGTTGCCAAAATCAACCGTTTTCATGAAAAGAATCTAAGATGATATAAAGTTTGTTTACATTTCATGAAATCGAATAAACTTTAACATTCAAAAAAATATATGTCTTTTTCTATATCACGATAATCATTCGAGCAATGAGTAGTTTTGCGAATTCAAAGTTTCCATCGACTTAAGGTTGCTTCCCAGAGATTGAATTTCTATTGAATTTTTTTTTTTTTTGGCTTATTTTGTAAATGAAATAATTATCTATCTGGTAAATTTTTTTCAATTTTTTCTGACGTGGATATTTTGAGATAATTAGTCTCAAAGTTGATAACTTTTATACATGAGGATAGGGGGGAACCTTACATTTTGATTTTTAGCATATTCGTTGTCTATTAAAAAACCTTTCATTTACTACAAAATTTTAGTGATTACAAAGATACATACGATAAAAAATTTTGAATTTTTTCTGACGTGGATTTTAAACAATAATTAACTTTTAAACATTAAAACTTTGCTAGATGCGCGGCACACTGACATGAACACAAGCATGGTTTTGGCGTACGACGTAAACTTTGTTTGTTAGTGTGTTGCCGCGCACACACATACTACTAAAGAACTTGGTTTTTTCATCAGTGGCGCCACAAAAATTTCAGGACACGGGAATAAAAAATAGCGTTATTAATATACGGGCCCTTCGTGGCATAAATATTGGTTCGGTGATGCGACTGGGAAGCAACCTTAATTAATTTCATTCGATTAATTTTATTCCTTAGTATTTCAATTTATTGAAATGAATTGTATTCATTTCATTTGTGAAATAAATTATTAAAATACTAACAAAGGGAAGTAGCAAAGGAAAAGATGTAGCTAATAAATGAATGTTGCCAAGGAATAACGTTTTAAAGAAATAATGTTGCTTGAAAAATAATTTTTTGGCAACTGTAATTCCTTAGCTACATCTTTTCCCGAGCTACTGCTTTCCCTTGGACATTTTTATTTAATGAATAAATAATATACATGTAATTTTGTTTCTAAAAAATAAAAATGTTCAAGGATCAGCAGTGGCTAAGGAAAAGATGTAGCTAAGGAATTACAGTTGCCAAAAAATTATGTTTTAAGGAAATAATGTTGCTTGAAAAATAAATTTTTGGCAACTGTAATTCTTTAGCTACATCTTTTCCTTAGCTACTGCTTTTCCTTGGACATTTTTATTTTTTAAAAACAAAATGACATGTATATTATTTATTTATCAAATAAAAACGTCCAAGGAAAAGCAGTGCCTAAGAAAAAGATGTAGCTAAGAAATTACAGTAGCCAAAAAATTATTTTTCAAGCAACATTATTTCCTTAAAACATAATTCTTTGGCAACATTAATTCCTTAGCTACATATCTTTCTTAGCCACTGCTTTTCCTTGGACATTTTTATTTTTTAAAATCAAAATTACACGTAAATTATTTATTTAATAAATAAAAATGTCCAAGGGAAAGCAGTAGCTCAGGGAAAGATGTAGCTAAGGAATTACAGTTGCCAAAAAATTATTTTTCAAGCAACATTATTTCCTTAAAACATAATTCTTTGGCAACATCAATTCTTTGCATGCATAAATAAATTTTTAAATTTTAATATTCAAAAATTCTTCCAAACCTACTTCTGCTCACAGGGAATTTTCAAATTTTTTTATAATAATTTTTGACAAAAATAATAAATAAAATGCGCCCATCCGTCTCGTATTTTCAAAAACAATAAGATGTACTTGAAACATTAAAAAAAATACGAAATTTTCATCTTTTTTTTTTTTTTTTTTGCTAAAAAATGTAAACAAACTGACATGAAATAAGATCGCAGAAATTGCGGAGAATTTCTTCGCTCTTTTTACCGTGATAGTTTAAAAACGGCGGAAAGACAGAGCAAAATCAAATCAAGAGGCACGGTAGTGCCTCGAATCAAGTATGAAAAAGAAATATATATGTGTTTATAGGAATATGTGTGAGATGAGATTGACTACTACTACCGTGCCTTATTATACATCAAATATTTTGTCCCCTTCCGTCTCTAATCTTTTAGAAATTTAATTAAAATATGATAGAGTTGAATGAGGATGCTGAGGTTTGGTAATGATCCCATAAATCGATGTTGAGCTTTTTTTTAAAAAAAAAATCAGATTTTTTCGTTGCGGTAATATCTATTTAAAGCATCATTGATATTTACGGTCTTTGCGTTTTCATCAAATCGACCAGATTTATTCCGTTCAGTTGGTAAAACTTTACAATTACTTCTCTTCTCTTTCTTACGACCTCTCTTTTTTTTAGTGTTTATATTTTGGCTGCACTGCAGTATGTTATTATTTGTTTGTATTCACGACATAGCCCCCAAACTACTTTGACAGCATGAATAAATAAATTATTTACTTTACAAAAAGATGTGATATCTCAACAAAAAAAAAAAAATAAAGTTTTTTTTACAAAAAAAGTGTCAAGTATTCGAAATTGTCACTAATTGTGAGTATATATTAACTAAGAGGTGATACCAGAAAGACAAGAAAATATATTTTTGATGAATGTAATTAGGGGGTACCTCCATCGATTAGTTTTCTTACAATTTTCCTAATTTTTGGATACATAAATCTTGAAATTCCCCTGCATCTAATGATCTTAATTTTGTAATCATGAACAATCTAGTATTAGAGATAATGAGTCTAAACAGGTGAACTTTTTATGTGGTTTAACATTGCAGGTATAGGTTTTTTTTTTTATTTTTTTATATTTTTAGTTCTAACAAAAAAACGGTTCTTACAAATTTGATAAAAAATTAATACGTCAAAATTAATATAATTTAGAAAA
>MKYW01000443.1:0-29404 GCA_015776835.1 Aphidius ervi
CGAAATCGCAAAACGAAAAAAAAATTTTTATTAAAGGAATGCACCCTAGGTGTGTTCGTTCACTATTCACACCGAGCGTGTGCACGGAGCGTATGCAAGGGAGCGCTAGAGTCGTGTGGTCATTTGAAGAAACTTAAGTTTACTAATTATTTCTTGTTATTTGTTTTTTCCAGTTCTATCGCTCTCTTTCGTTATTATTCATTGGTAATTCGTTCTTGTGTCTTGAGAAAAATTATTAAATTAACAAAGTAAACATCATGACTGAAAATAACGAATGCGTTGGTGAATTTTAGTTACTAAAATTTCTTCGAATGACCACACGAAACTAGCGCTTGCTTGCATACGCTCCGTGCAAACGCTCGGTGTGAATAGTGAACGAACACACCTATTGTGAACAACAAAATTAGCCATATTGCATATGCCACTTGCTTTTGTTACTTATTACAGTTGTGAAAAGTATTTTTAAAATTATTATTAATAATTAAACAATAATATTTTATTGATTAGTGCCTATAAAAATTTATGACAAACAAATCATGTCTACCACGACAAAATATCAAAAATTTTCTATGATCGCAATCTTGAACTTCCGGGCTTCCGAGTGAGTTTTCGAACGGACCCTAGGTGCTTTCTTTCGGGTGTTTATTTTTTTTCTAATTTATTTTTGCGCATGCGCAGTTGGATGCGCAATAAAAAAACGTCATCTGGAAACAGCGTAGAACATAAGGGGCAGATATTAAAACGTAAACAAAAGCTGAAAAAAAAAAAAAGTTCAGACTTGTTGAATATTGTTGTTTGATGTTGTGTTGTTAAGAAATACAGGCTGTGTCGAACGAGCTAAAAAAGACTACAATGGAAAAAAGGAATGTACAATACTTGTGGATCAAGTGATGCAAAAGAACAACAATAAAATTGATTACTTTAATGATGTTTCAACGGAACAATCTGTGGATCTAACTCTTGATGACGATAAGCAAGAATCATATTCTGCACTGAATCATGAAGGTAGAAAAATATGCCATTAATTAACATAAATTACTAACCATAATATTTGAGTCAATTAATTATAGTTCTTGAACTCGTTTTGGTAATTTCATACTTGAAAATGTAAAAAAAACAATCGATGCTGATTTTTTTTGAATTAATTTTTTTTTGTGACAAAAAAATAACTTTATTTTTTTTTTCAAGATCATGTCAGTCGACAAGTTCACCTGATTATGAAATTAAGTTGACAGATAAATCTCCAAACTTTTCGATAATGTAATCAATGATTTTGGTTTAAGTCAAGCAAACCATGCACCAAAAGAAGATAAAAAATGTAGACTATAAATTCATAAAACATCCATTTAGTAAAGATAAAAAATTTGTTGCAATTAATTAATTAATTTTCATTCTTTTTCAGATTCCATCAGTTCAGCTAGTAGCATTTTAAAAGACAATTTTCCAACGTTACTGACAACAGTGAATTTGGTTTACATGAAACTAGTCAGATATTAGTTAAAGGTAAAAAAAATAAACAGTTTTAGAAATATAATTTAATGCTTTTAATTTTATGGATTGATAATTTTATAAAATCAATTTTAGATCCAAAATAGGATAAAAAAAATATCAAAACAAAAGCAACGGATATAAAAAGTTACATTTGGGGTCCAGATGATACTAAGTTGCTCATCGAAGCATACGGAACTTATCATCATCTCATGGCACGATATACTAAATCCAATATAGTTGGGCCATCTATTCAGACTAGGGATGTGCGATATCAGACGATATATCGGAGAGTCTGCGCAGTAACCAATCCATAGCAAATCAAAAGCAAATAAAAAACAAACCCAGAACGTTTCAATAGCAAATCAAGAGCAAATCAAGAACAAAAGAAAATCATGATGATTAATAAATAAACCTATTATTGATTAGTTTATGTCATTTTATGATATTTATTATAATTTTTCTAGTCATTTGAACCACAGAAAAAATATATATAGAAAAAAAAAGAAAAAATACACCAAGTCTGCGCAGTAACCAATCCATAGCAAATCAAAAGCAAATCAAGAACAAACCCAGAACGTTTCAATAGCAAACCAAGAGTGAATCAAGAACAAAAGAAAATCATGATAATTAATAAATAAACCTATTGTTGATTAGTTTATCTCATTTTATCATATTTATTATTATTTTTTATACTTATTTTAACCGAAAAAAAAAATATAATATAAAAATAGGTTTATTTATTAATTTTATTTTGTTCTTGATTCGCTCTTGGTTTGCTATTGATTTGCTTTTGATTTTAGTGGTAAGTTTTCATAAATAACCGCTATCGGTGGTCTTGTAATTTGTGTTTGTGTGACAGCTCGGTCCCTAACCTCTTAGCCTTATGTTTTTAAATTATATAAATTATCAATAATAACAGATAATTTACGTAAAAGTAATGTGTTTAAACTGTTTATAAATTATTTCACTATTTTATCATGTTATTTATTACTTTATACCATAATTAGAGTTTCTCCAATATTAATTTTAATTTGCTCTGTAATAGGTATTGATTCGTTCTTGAAAAAGCGCCGAAATCATTCTATGTATAATAGCTATTGTGGATTGATAGTAGTGAAAAATATATTGATTCAAAGCAACCCGTATAATAATTAAAATATCCCCGACAAAAAAATATGAGTTTATAATTATTTTGAAAATTTTGTTTTTTTTTTATTATTTTTTTAAACAAATTTATGAAATTACTATTAAAAAAAAAATTATTACAATCAATAGTAGCTAGTTTTAAAAGAGAAGTTATTTATTGCGACACGTTATGAAAAAATAAAAAAAAATAAACATTTTAAGACTTTTATTTTTGAAATACTATTAAAAAAAATTTTACTACTATCAACTACTAACGATATTAAACTGAAAAAAAAAATAAAAATTCTAAAATTTTTGATCGGGGGGGATGGTATTTTTTCAAAAAAATATTCTCAGTTAATGGTTGAACTGCTATCGACAAATGATTCACTACTATCATAAGAGAATCTAAAAAAAAATTATAAATTTTTCATTCAAACTTGGGGAGCCAAGTTCACAGAACTGCTATAGCTTCTAGCCTCCGTAAAATGTAAAAAAAAAAGTCAATGCTGATTTTTTAAAAAATTAATTTTTTTTGTGACAAAAAAATAACATTATTTTTTTTTCAAAATCATGTCAGCCGACAAGTTTATCTGATTATGAAATTAAGTTAACAGATAAATTTCCAAACTTTTCCGATATAATGTAAGCAATGATTTTGGTTTAGGTCAAGCAAGCCATGCACCAAAGAAAGATAAAAAATGCAGACTATAATTTCATAGTACATTCATTTAGTAAAAATAAGAAATTTGTTGCAATTAATTAATTAATTTTTATTTTTTTTCAGATTCCATCAGTTCAGCTAGTGGCATTTTGAAAGACAATTTTTCCAATTTTACTGATAACAGTGATTTTGGTCTGTTAGAGGTAAAAAATATGAACAGTTTTAGAAATATAATTCCAGTGATTCCTTTTGCATGGTCATGTGAGCTTCAGGGCTAATTTTTTCGTCCACAGATACATATAACTGTTAGTTGTAAAATAAACCACTAGTTCGCAAACTGAGGGTTCACTATTTGACAACCATTAAAACCTTAGTTAATCAACGAATAGTTAAATTTTTCTAACTTCTAGTTAACTGTAACTGTGGTCGAAAAAACCAGCCCTCACTCTGGCAGTTGGTTCACTTCACTACGTAAATATTTTTTTCAAAAAATAAAGAACAACTAATTTGAAGAAACAATACGGGGCCTTTGTAAAATTAAAAAAAAAATAACTCTTAATATTTATTATTTATCGAATTATATTGAAAAAAAAAAAAAAAAGTATTTTGTGCAAAAACGGATAGTGCAGGCAAGCGATCATCCCCAAATTTTAAACCCTTCTTACTCATTAAATCGTGCAGATAAAAAAAAAAAATAACTAATACTTACTCACTTTATTTTTTAATTGTCTACAAATTTTATTTGATAACTTTATTGATAAAATTTAAATTTAAATAGTCATGACCGTTTTTCGGTCGTTTTGTTTTTTTTTTTATTCCCTATAAGTAATAAAAAAATTTTAACTGCATAGGGTGATTCCCAAAAAAAAAAAAAACATAAGTACGATTTTTTTTTGATAATTTTGCGTACAAGTTCAAAAAATGCCTATTTCCTGAAAAGATTACAAGTATCAGCAGTGGGAAATTGAGAATCACTGATTTTTTACAGGGGTTCGTTTAGAAATCTGCATTTCTGGGGGGCTATTCTCGAGTGATGTGAGTCGATTCACTCACACGGATTGAGGTCCGTGAACGGATCTACTTGAGCGACGAACTGAGATCCGTTCACGGAAGACAGTTTGTGTGAGAGTTGCCAGTTCGTCAACGAATGTAAATATCCGTCTCTCACACAATTTGAGTTAAGCGCGAGACAATTGAGGGTCCGGATGCAATAACGACCTGCACGCTCGAAAAACGGTAGAAGTATTGTCCAATGGCCTAGACAATTCTTAATTTTCAAAGTCGTCAAAAAAAAAATGAAAAATATAGGCATGTAGAAAACGTCAAAAGAAAAATATATTGCTTTTATAGATTTTTTTTTTTTTAAATTATTTCAATTGAAAAAAATTAATTAAGAAAATTATTCCATCTCTGATTTTTTTCATTTTTGAATAATAATGCGAGTATATCTCTTTTGTTTATCAATAAAAACTCTTGAAATTTTACCTATATATATATTTATTAACAAAAAATAATGTGAAACAAAAATTTTTAGAAAATAATGATATTATTTATTTATATTATTTATTAAATTTGTGTCAATAGAAATTAAATCATCATATCTTTGACTCAACCGTTTAGCGGAGAAATTTGAAAATTTTAATAACTTCCAGCGTAAAAAATGTTTATTAATTTATGTAGAATATATTTCTAAAATTTCAAAAATTTAAATTAATAATTAAAAAAGTTATAGAGTTAACAACAATAGAGCGCGGTCGCGTTCGACGCGCATATTGAAGGTTCCAATATGAGTGATGGCAAGTCGCTGTTTTGTTGCGCGCATAATAATTATTGCGACCGCACTCTATTGTTGTTAACTCCATACTTTTTTAAATTATTGATTTAAATTTTTGAAATTTTAGAAATATATTCTACATATATAAATAAATATTTTTTACGCTGGAAGTTATTAAAATTCTCAAATTTCTTCGCTAAACGGTTGAGTCAAAGATATGATGATTTGATTTTCTATTGACACAAATTAAATAAATAATATAAATAAATAATATCATTATTTTCTAAAAATTTTTTTTTCACATTATTCTTTGTTATAAAATATATATATAGGTAAAATTTCAAGAGTTTTTATTGATCAACAAAAGAGATATACTCGTATTATTATTGAAAAATGAAAAAAATCAGAGATGGAATAATTTTCTTAATTAATTTTTTTCAATTAAAATAATTAAGATAAAAAAAATCTATAAAAGCAATATATTTTTCTTTTAACGTTTTCTACATGCTTATATTTTTTAATTTTTTTTTTTGACGACTTTGAAAATAAAGAATCGTCCAGGCCATTGGACAATACTTTTACCGTTTTTCGAGCGTGCAGGTCGTTATTGCATCCAAACCCTCAATTGCTTTCATTTTTTATTTTGGTTTATTGTTGCTTGTTTATTTTAATTGTTGTATACACGGAGAGAAATCCGCAGCAAACAATGCTGTAGAGTATTAAACAAATTTTACTGTAGTCTACTGGAAATTGAGAAGTTGCGTGGGGAGGCCACCAGGATTGACTAGAATTTCCTACTACACTACAGTAATTTTAAGGTATAACTTATCAAAATTTTTGGGGGCGTGTCCTAAATATACTGCCTATGCTTTTACATGGATAGTTTTTGCGTTGCCAACCCCAAATAACTAAAAAAATGGATCTTTCTCGGTGGTTTGTGGCTTATTAATAATACTTTTTACTAGAGAATCTTATCATTTCGTCTATGTTATTGCATAATAAATCATATTCTTGTAATTTAAACAATTTTAATTAGTTTTTATTTTCTCGTAATGACCCCGGCAATAGTGCTTTTTTTTGTCAGTTTGCAACACTGATCTTGACGCCATCTTAATGTCTATTTCATGAATGTATGTGTGTGTATACTGTATGTCAGCTGTGTAAAAGCTAAACATGGATGCTAAATTTGCTGTTTAAATTTTTCCGCTCTAATGCGCTGTTGCCAGAGCCTCAATACTCGTTCTCATAAAATTGCTAAAAATCGTGTTTTTAGCTTATAATTTTATTAATTACGTGAGATTTAGTCTTATAAGCCCATTTCATCCTGATATCAAAAAATTCCTTATTTTTTCTTTTATTATCTATCAGTTTTTGGGAAAGGTGTCATTAAAACAAGTATTGTTTTGTTGAGTTCGTAGATATTTTCTAACACCTCCTCCCATAAGAGCCCATGTTTAACCTCTCTAAATTATGGCAACTTTGAATAACTATTTAAAAAAAAAAAGTCTTATAACATAAAAACTGAATTGACAAAAAGATGCATTATTATTTCATTCATCTAAATCATTAATTTCATAAGCCTCCCATTATTTTTCATTTTGGTAAGTTATATCTTAATCAAAATAAAAAAAAAACAACACAAAAAATCATATGTAACGAAAATTAAAATTTTCAATACTCCGGTGGGTTATGCGCAATTATTAATTAGTGTAATTTTTTTTTTTCTTTCAAATAAAATGTTATATTGTTTAACCAGGTTATGTTGTTTAGTCACTACACTACGAAATTTTATCATAAACATATGTTCATCTGTGTGAGTGAGACAAACTAAGCAGGGCTGCCAACACTGCGCGTCGAATCTCCACAAAACATGATTTTGTTGGGTTCCAATGTAAATCGGGGAAAAAAACAACCACATCAAATTTTTCTATTAGAATTCTAATAACTTCGTAAGTTTTAAAGAAATCGTTTTTAAATTAGCGGCGATTTGAAGATTAAAATAAAAGGAAACTTTTAATTAGTCGGTGCAAATCGATCACGCTTACAGATAAAAAGTTATTTAATATTTAAAAAAAAAAGAAAAAAAGGTTTTTAACATTTTTGGCACTGGCAACTTTGATAATCATTTGAGAAAAAATCGAAAATATACAAATTAAAGAGATTAAAAATACGCTTCTTTTTGTCTTAACACGAAGTGTCTCTGACAATTACTTTAGAAATAAGAGCGTTTTTTAATTTTCGGTAGACAAATCCAATACGCAGGTGACGCGAAGCGTCCCACCTACGTAAAATTAAATAGAACCTTATTGTTTAAACATCAAAATAATGTAACGTGTTTATCAATTTTTTAAAAAATAAACCACTTTATAGTTTTCATGTGTTTCACCGCATTTTTATTTAGATTCATGAATAAAATAAAAATAATAAACCTTTTTAGAATAGAGGTTAGGAACACACTTGATTTACAATAAATATTCGAATATATCATCTGGCGGGAAAACCTGCTGTACACTACAGTAATTTCTGGTCTAAAATATACCATTAACTCAAGACTCCAAAAATTCCGGCAGTTTACAGTAAAAAATTTAGATGAAATATAATAATAATCATTATAATAAGTGGGAATTAGTCGCTGAAATGACGTCAGCTATGATTTTTACGATTCCACTACAGTAATATATGCTGCGGATTTCTCTCCGTGTATTTTTATTTATTTTATTCTATCATCATTTGAAAAACAATTCAATAAACAATAAACCTAAATAAAAATACAAGCAATTATCTCGCGCTCAACTCAAATTGTATGAGAGACGGATATTTATATTCGTGGACAGACTGGCTACTCTCACACAAACTGTCCTCCGTGAACGGATCTCAGTTCGTCGCTCAAGTAGATCCGTTCACGGACCTCAATCCGTGGGAGTGAGTCAACTCACATCATTCGAGTCGACTCGTTCACACGGATCTCACATCTCTACTCAAGGCAAGATCCGTTCACGGACCTCGATCCGTGTGAACGAGTCGACTCGTATTCATTCGAGAATAGCCCCCCTGAACGGATCCCAAGTTCGGGCTTCAAATACTATTTGTTTTGTGCGTGAAATGATAAAAAAAGTTCGATAGTGCGTCAGCCGATGAAAAAAAAAAACAATTCTATTATTACTACTATTATTATTCTTATTATTCACACTCAGAAAATAATAAACAAACGGTTTTACTTTTCGTACGCCTCTGTATAAAAAATGAAAACTTTTTTTTTTTACATCATGGTACATTTTTCCTTAAGGCTAATTGCACTGTTACTTTGAACAGGCTGTAATGATACTGAACGATTTTTCTCAAGAGTCAAGAGATCCCGAAATAATTCATTAACATTGTGGTTTGTTTTTGCTGATGTCTCAAGAAATCCACAGCCCCAATTTGCAGCTTCGGATGCACCTTCACTCATTGTCACTTCACGTATCGAGGGACTCTCATCACACTTATTGCCGACCTGTCGACAATCAGGCACATGTATACTAAAAATATTGTACATATTTATGTAATTAAAAATATATGAAAATCGAGGGGTTTCTCATACGCATAAAGTCGTATTATTACATTTTCTGAAGTCGAATCACAGTCACGTCAAGTCACTTCAGTCATTCTTTACATCTCGTATTCTCATCTATACGATTATTTTTTTGTTTGAGTTCGATATATAATTTCAGAAATAGTTTGATACAGTTTGATATTGCAATACTGAAAATTGTTTTATCAACATTCAAGGTGCTACTAATCAAAAGCTCAGAGGCCAGTGTCCACTTACAAAGATTTCAAGCGAATTTCTTTGCCAAAGTCCGTTTCTCACCAGAAACAACTGGATTTTCCGAGTTATCACTTTAGCAAAGAACTTCGGTCAAAAACGTTGCTGGTGGACACCGGCCTGTGCGCTATCAACCGGTGTATCGGGGGATTCGATATTTTTTTTCGATATTGGTGGGTGACAAACATTTGCTTTCTTTCACGAAAATCTTCTACTGGAGCTCCAGATAAACGTCATCTGTCAGCGAATGTACAAGTATGATTTTAAAAATAGGAAATGGCTGAGCATTGGCGTCAACTCTGTTATTTATTTGTTATTGTTGTCGGTTGACCCAAGGTCCCTAGAATGATTCCCAATATACAGGTCATCCGAAGTAAAATCGTCGATATCCCCAATATGGCGGAGCCGCGCAAATTTAAACTGCTACGGCGTCAAGTTATATGAATTGCAGTCACAAAATAAATGATTAAAATTTTTTTTTGCATCTGTAATCATCATTAATGATCAATATATTAATATGAAATAAAATAATAATAAGAATATTAATGTTTATAAAATATTATTGAATAAAATAACCTGAACGAAATTTTTTTTTTTTTTTCTTTTAAATAAAATATAATTATGATAGTATATTAATTTAACTTTGTCTATTTGAATATAGGAGTACTAATATTATCACACAAATTGCATTTATAATTAAATATCAAGTATCTATAATTAACAAATTAAATTCAATTCAACGTCAGACAATGTCAAATATAAACATTGATAAACATGTGTGAATGTGTGTGACTATCCACGCATACATACGTACCTACCTTGTGTACATATAAGCATGCACACAACTACCGATCCCCAATATGGCGTCCCAAATTCTAACTTCGGATGACCTGTCTAAATCCAGTAACTCATCTAGGGACCTTGGTTTTACCAGATAACCAGGAAAACAGAGTTGACGCCAATGCTCAGCCATTTTCTATTTTGAAAATCACATTTGTACATTTGCTCACAGATGACGCTCTTCACTCCAACAGACGGTGTTTGTCTAGAGCTCCAATACAAGATTTTTGTGAAAGGAAGCAACTATTGGATATTCGATATCACTTTCGGAATATCGTCACGAAAATATCGACTGATATACTGACTGAAAAACTTCCATATCAACAGCACCCGTATTCAGAGGATGTTCTCATTAGGGCTTTTTTTTCCGATGGCGGCGCTTGTGAAGCTTTTCTATGTAAAATCTATATAAAAAGTTCACAAGCGCCGCCATCGGAAAAAAAAGCCCTAATGAGAACATCCTCTGAATACGGGTGCTGGAGTGCTATTCTTGGTCCCGTATTGCGACAGTTATTGCGGGTCCCGCAATAACTATTCGCCGACAAGAAATGTTCGTCGCGATAGAAAAACATATAAGCGCTTGTTGTTGCTTTCATGTGAAGCTGCCATAGTGGTATGCAAACACAAAAATAAGGTATCATTTACATGAAAGCAACAACAAGCGCCTTTATGTTTTTCTGTCGCGACATATATTCCTTGACGACGAATAGTTATTGCGGGACCCGCAATGACTGTCGCAATACAGGACCAAGAATAGCACTCCTGTTGATATATATCTCAAATGTTTCCAAAATTTATCAAAATTGACAAAGTTTGACAAACATCGACAAAATTTGACAAAATTTGTTAAAATTAGATAAATTTTTCTAAATGTTTCCAAAATTTATCAAAATTGACAACATTTGACAAATATTGCCAAAAATCGGAGATTTTCGCAAATTTTGTCGAAATTATTTTTACCAGGGAAGTTCACCTAATAATATTGTTATTAAAAAATACAGCGAGAGTACTCATAGATGATGAAAGCATAGAAGCAACAACTGAAGATATTCTTGATAATAGTACAATAGATAGTAACATTGGTGCATCCATATCATTCGATAAGGATCAAAGTAGCAGCACCAGTACCATAAACGATCAACTTGGAGTAGTCACATATCCTCATAAAAATGACAAATCTTATTCAGAATTTTTTTTTATTTTAAACCTTTTTTGCCAAGTTAACTTCTGTGCGAAATGAAATTGTTGAGGTATTTGTTTATTCACGGATTTTTGCCCGCTCTGCGATACTGGCAATTTACTAAAAAGGCTGGTACTGGTACTGGTTATATTATCTAACAGTTTTCAGCCAAGTTGTGTTATAAATAACATGAATGATGTTTTTTAATTAAAATGATATAAGCAAAGGTAAGTTATACTTATTTACCCTGGTAGAAAAAATATCTCCGGATTTTCTCCGGATTTTTGTGGATTTGAATCTTTTGAAGGACAAGATGGTAGATGTCTGAGTTTACTTTTAGAACAATATTACTTATCTCCGAAATGAATAGATAAATTATAAATATTTATAAATAAATAATTTTTTCAATTAAACAAATTTTACTTTAACAAATAATTTAACTCAACAATGATAAATAATTTATGGTTAAATTTTAAGTACCAAAAAAAATTTACTCTTAAAAAAATATTCAATTAAACAAATTTATAAATTTAAATTTGGACATCTACCATCTTGTTCTTTGAAAGATTCAAAATTTTTCCAATAAAATATAATTAAGGGAGTACCTCCGCGAGAATCGGAATAGAAAGTTTCGTTCACAGCGTAGTGATAATTTAAACAAAAAGTCTATATTTTAGTTTAAAGTTTTCGCCTGGTACTGTACCGATTCCAGCCAATCAGGGCCAAGATCGTTTAAATATATACTTGTGTGTGTGTAAATGTATGATGCTTGTTATTGTGACAGCTGTCAAATTTGACTTTAATAAAAGATTAAAAATATTGAAAATAGATTCGTAAAAATAATTAATGTGTTTAGAAATATTAGGAATATTTGATTTAAAAAAATTGCAATTTATTTTTATAAATAAGTTCATTTTTATCAGGATGTATGTTTGAATGTGTGTGATATATATGATAGGTGTAAAGCTGCGCGCGACGCATCATTGCCACTCGGCTGCACTGTTTATGTCAAATATTAATACATTATATACACTTTAACTAACAATATCTCAAAAACGGGATGGGACAAGAGTCTGATTTTTCTTTCTAAATTATCTAAACAATATCAATTTTAACATATTAATTTTCCATCAAATTGGTAAAAACCGTTTTTTCGTTAGAACCGAAAATATAAAAAAATAAAAAAAAATTCCTATACATGCAATGTTAAACCGCTTGAAAAGTTCACCTGGATAGCTATTCTTGACATAATTATCCCCTTAGTTATCCCCGACGACAGGGATAACTAATTTGTCGCGAAACATGAAAATCTAACCTGATTTTTGGCTTTATTGTATCTTTCACAATGGTTTACATCAAACGACAAAATAGCTTTCTAGCGTTTTCATGTTACCCCTGGTACAGGAGATAATTATGTCAAGAATAGCTATCCTGTTTAAAACTCATTATCTCGAAAACGAGATGGGACATAATTACAAAATTAGGTTCATTAGATGCAGGGGCATGTCAAGATCTATGTACCCAAAAACTAGAAAATCGGTAAAAAAACTGATCCGTAGAGGTACTCCCTTAAATAATTTTTTTATTACACGACTTTGCAAATTTAATATATCTAAGCCAACTTGTACTTTAAATTTACAAGAAACACGTCCAAATCATAATTGTTCGATGGCCGCACGGGCAAAGATATGCACTGAGAAAATTTTTGGTTGAAAATAAGAAAAAGTATTCTTGTAGTTAGAAGAAAACTTCTTGGCAATATGTTGTTTGAAAAAAGAAGAAAACAGTTTATTATAAACAATAATTGGTTTGTAATAAGAAAAAGAATAGTCTTGCTTCACGAAGAATAGGTGCGTTCTTTTGTCAATTTCTTAGTGCCGCATCATAATCGTGCATTTGCGCGAAAGATAAAAAAAAACGTGAGTTATTAAGTGTTTGTAAGTGTGGGTAACGCACACTTATATTCTTTGAAAATTTTACTCGATTATTTAACTTCTGACGAAAAAACGCATCTAATACTTCTAAAAACATATCACTAGCTTCTTGTTATAAACAGTCGATGGTTTATAACAAGATAATCAACTACTTATTCGAAACCACAAAATAATTGATACAAACGATTGATTAATTAAAAAAAAAAAAAATTAGCGTGTTGCAAGTACTTCTTTCGGAGTAGTTGCATGTCACGCTGAATAATAATAATAATAATAATAATAATAATAATAATAATAATAATAATAATAATATAGTTCACTTTATTCCCTCATTTTTGACAGAGCGCTATTTAGAACTATAAACGTCCGGTTAGAACCCAGTTCGATTTCCGCTCGAGACAGTTATGTTTTTAAGATCAGAAAAAAAAAAAAAAATTCGTTTTTATCAACTCGTTACAATATACCGATATAGATTTTTTTTTCGTAATTAGGGAAGTAATTAAAATTGAATTTCGTAGTTTCGTAAAAAATTTTAACCCAAAAAAATCGTCAAAATCACCTGCCTCCCTCGCCTGAATTTTATATCCGTTTTCAAATTTTTTCCGTATTTTTCCCGCTATCTTTATTTGAGAATTTTCATGGAGTGAAAAATGTAGATAGATACTGTTGGCCTATACAGTGGATAAACTTAAATGCAAAAAAAGGGAGGTTTTAAGATGAATCAAAATCGACTGAATTTTTGTGAAATTTCGGTAACAACAGATTGTTCTTGACAATAGATTTTTTTCGACTCACCTCAATTTAAAAGTTCTCCAAATGTGAAAAATAGATTTGACAATCGTTAAAACATTTTTAAAAGACAATATACAATACTATTCACTACGAAATTCATGTTTCTTTAACGCTCAGGTAGGATCCCACAAGGGTGAATGACCGTGCCAGGCTTGTGACAAGCTTGTGTTCCAAGCCTTGGTGGACTAGGATGTGCCTAGCATGACACAGAGAATTTCTCCATTCATTGCACAAGACTTGTTAGTCCAGGCATGTACCAAGCCTGTGGCAATTATTATTTCCAAGACTAACACAAGGTTAAAAATTCCAAGCTTGTGTCAAGCCTGTATTTCCAGTTACTAGACAAGCCTTGTTAATCCAGGCTTGACACAAGACTGTCTCCTTGATTTTCCCCGGCCTCACACGAGCCTTGTAACACAGCCTTGTGTCAAGCTGGTGCCCATTGTTTCACAAAGCCCGACACGAGACTTGACTTATGCATATATTTAACTCGAAAAAAAAATATAGTAATTAGATATATAAATTTTATATAAATTTTAAATAAAAATTATCAGGCTTTGACTATTGTGTCAGGCTTTTGCAAGGACTGTGTGTTGAGTCTCAATAGGATTTATTTATATAAAAAATTTTTACCATCACTTTCATCAGTATCCCGACAGTCGACATGATAGTGCATTGAACTTCCACGCGAGAGGCCCCGGATAGATCCCGCGTCGCGTCCATAGTTTTTCGTTTAATTATTATCGTTTATTAGGATTGTCTGAATAAAAAAATAACAATGTTATAAATAATATTGTTATAAATAATAAATTAACAATAATAATTCATTTATATTTTTTTAAATTGTTTTTGAAAGCTTGTGTCAAGCCCGAGAGACGAGCCTTGGCACAAGGCTTGTCATCAAGCTTGTAACATAGGCACATTTTCAAACACTTAACAACCTTGGCATAAGCTTGACGCACAAGCTAGACACAAGCATGTGAGCTTTGTGCACAAGCTTGTGCCATGCCTGGCACAATCGTTTACTCCTATCTGGGCGTTAATCTTTCTATTTTCAGAGAAGATAGCATTGAATTTATCTAAAAAGTCAAAATATTCAACTGACGTCTCAGTTCGTTGTAAATAAAATGTCTTTTTTTCTCTGTAATGCCTAAAGTTCTCAGTTAATAATATATTGATTTATTTCTTTTGAATTTCTTCTACATTTTACTTGAAACTATACGTTGACCATTTATTTTTTATTTATAGGGATTTTTTTTCTAAAAAAAAAGTAAACGTCTCACCGAAAGAGATATTTTTTTTAGTGTGAATATATCCTATTTTGTGTAAAGAAAGCGTTCACTCGTTTCGATACATCACTTGATTTTTCCTAATGAATCCAGGTTACAAATAAAATTAGTTTCTGGCTACAACTGAAACTAAGTTCTTAATTGATTTAATCATATATGACTACATACAAGAATTCAATAATTAGTGGATATTATTTTCCGCGGAGACGATCCTATCTTGTCTTTAGACATTAAAATCTTCCAAAAAACGGCGATTTCTCTCACTGCAGTCCCACAAATGACTAAAAAATTTACTGTTTTTCACGACAGAGTCCAAATTTACAGAAAATACCATAAAATTGAATTTTTTATTTTAACAGAATAATTTCTATTACATATTATGATGCTCTTATTGAGTTTTTTCGTCATTCAGTCCTATCCAGGGAAAATTCATCAGATTAAATCAGATCTGACCAGCCAGACGATGAAAATAATTTTAAATTAGTCTATGCTCGATTAAACAATTTGGTTTTTCTTCTTATAGTTGTAATGAAATACAATTAAGAATTCTATATTTTTACGATAAATATATTGACATCACTCGGACTTGAACTCAGTGCTTCTGGTGTCAAATTCCAGAACCTTACCTACTTAACCACTGCAGTGATTATGAGACATAAGAAAAATTTGTCTTCTTAAACATTCATTCACCCTTGATCTTGTTTGATCTGAGTGCAGATCTAGCCAGATCAAGTTTGATCTAGTCAGATCTGGTCAGATAAGATTTGATCTGAGCGCAGATTAAGTTTGATCTGCTGATTTTTCCTTAGGTAAGTTAAACACTAAATTATATATATATTATGTTTTAACATTATAAAAAGGATCAAGTTATTTCAATAAATTTTGACATTGATTGGGTTTAAATTTAAGCTTTGTCATTCATCAAAGTCTTACCAGCATGATTGGTATTTGTGATACATCTTGACCTTTGAGTTCACGTATGACTGTCCAAATCGGTCGTAGTTCTTCTAGACTCTGTCTCGAGCAGACTGAATAAACCAGGATAAAAGCGTGACCTTTGCTAATTGAAAGACGTTGCATTGCCGGAAACTGATGGGACCCCGTCGTATCCGTTATTTGAAGCGTGCATATATTTTTGTTACAGCTTATCACCTAGAATATACGTTTTTTTTTTTCTATCGATCTGGCAAGTATATGCATAGACAACAGTGTTATGAATTTTCAAATTAATCTTATTTACAAGAGTGTGACGAACTCGGTAAGAATACGTAACGCTCAACAGTTCCAATATTTCTCACATACGCGACTAGTGTAAAATATTTTTTTTGAAGGCCAATGAGCAAAGCTTCGTTTGTTACGTATTGAGAAATATTGTCACTGTTCAGCGTTACGTACTTCGCCTCTCCTGGTAGAAATATAGAATAAAATCAAGATTTACACGAGGTTACCATGTATAAGGTAATAATCGGATCGAGGTTTAATTTCTACCGGAGTTGTTCATCACACTGTTGTATATAGTAAACTATGTAACTCGTGACTCATAGGGATCTGACCTATGGGCGAAGTTTGGTTGCTCACGCACACATTTATTGTGTAAAGGCTTATCTGTGAGGCAACATGGCGCATTCTAGACCATTTTACTTAGTATGCTATCGTCAACAAACTATACCATATAAAATTTTTCAATGTAGTTTCAATGGTCTGGAAATAGTTCACTGTGCGCCACCAGATGCCATGTCAGATCCTTATTGGTGTAGTTCTCTCGTGCTATCTGCGTCACTTTCAGCTTTCACTCGAGCTTCTCTCTCGTTTTTGCTTTGAGCGCTGCATATGGCACTTGATTGAACTATATACAACCACTACGCCACTAGTTACGTATAATACTAATATATATATTATATATATTATATTATATATATTATTATATATATATTATTAGAATATATAGGTATATTTATATTAGTCGAATTTAAATATATTTTTATAAATATAATTTGAATATGAATAAAATTAGGTTATTAATATAGCTGTGTTTATTTAAATTATTTATTAAATTATTGAATAAATAATTAAATAATTAATTTAAGAATAATTTAATAATTAAAAATATAAATTATTTTTCATTCAAAATATTTATTTACTTGATTTATATATTAAATTAATTTCTTTCCTTTTAAACTGTTCAAAACTCCCTCTTCTCCCCACTCCATACAAAAGCAGGAAATGACGGGCCAATCGAAAACTAGACGGCTATTGGCACCACTCTGCTTATACCCACTCTATGCGTTTTCCAATTGCAGCCGAGTTCCTATCGCGAATTCCCCTATTTTAGTTTTGAATACCACTTGGGAATTTGACTGTAGCTTTATTATAAGCTAGCAATTGCAACAGTATTGTCAAGAAACTTATTTATTAATATTAATGAATTTTTATTATATGATTGTTTTATGTTGATGAAAAATTCAATTTGTCTATCTTTGAATGAAAAAAGAGTTGGAGAAATTTAAAAATTAAGTAACTTGTCAGTGGCAATATTGTTGAGCAGTATATCAAAAAGTTTTATACGAATTTTTAGATATTTTTATTAATTATTTACTGCGTTATTAATTTAACAACTGTGTCTAATGTTGACTTGAAAATAATAATTAATAATAATAACAAACTAATGATAAAAATAACAATAATACTAACATCAATAATTCGTTTTCCGCTTTGTGTTAAAATTGTGTCAATATGTATACACAACGATAAGTGGTGGTCGTACACTGAAAGAATTTTTCATTAAATTATACCGTGTAAATCATTTTATAATCACTCTGTTACACCACTAAAGTGTACCCAAATGCATACAAGTCAAATTTTACTCTGCTATGAAGTTAACTTCACGTGAAATGACAGCAAATTTTGAATTTATTTTTGTGTTGTCTCACAGTAATATTTACAGGGCACAGAGTGAAAATAAATTTGTGATTTATTTTTTTATCAATATTATATTTCTGTATTTTCACTGGGTTTTCCAGTAAAAATAAATTTGATTTGTTTTGGTTAGAATATAATATCAGATTTAATATGGGGTTACAGAGTGAAATTAAATTTGTTAGATTGACAAAAAAAAAAAAATAATAATAAACAAATGCTTATACACGATAAATCTAACACGTATTTTTTTTTTTGTTGATACGTGTCCTGACCGTGAATCGAACCTATGTCTCAATCTAAACCTATAAAACCTATCTTTTAAAAGCCAGTGCCCTATCCCCTAAGCCATCACGCGTTATTGTTACAAGTAAAAAAGTTTCATCCTTATATTTTTATTGATTCAATAAATAATATACATATAATTTTATACATGTTATTTTGTTTCAAAAAAATGAAAATGTCCAAGGAAAAGCAGTAGCTAAGGAAAAGATGTAGCTAAGGAATTAATGTTGCCAAAGAATTTTGTTTTAAGGAAATATATTTGCTTGAAAAATAATTTTTTGGCAACTATAATTCCTTAGCTACATCTTTTCCTTAGCTACTCCTTTTCTTTGGACATTTTTATTTATTTAACAAATCATTTACATCCAATTTATGTTCATTAATTAAATTACTAAGGACAAGCACAAATAAAAAATCACGTTGTAACACGATAAAATTAAAGAGATTTAATTTTACGTTACTTCTTTTGATGTAGTTTAATTTCACCGGGTCACCACGTTTTTTTTATTTTTTTTATTTTTTTGCGTTATATTAATGAACGCGAATGTGTACATACTGACTTAGTTGGTTTCTTATAGCTGGCTGTTGGAGCATTTTCCCGGCAAAGTGGAAAGTCCAGGTTCAATTCCCGGCAGTGTCAAGTATTTTTTAGGAGACAAATCCAATCACAACATTACTCACAAAAATTATTCTACCAAATTTCCTCAAGTTGTTTTCGAATTGAAAAAAAAACCAGAAACTTAGAAAAAATGAAGAAGTTCCCCTGCTGGGAATCGAACCCGGGTCTTTTGCTTACCGGGCAAACGTCTTGACCTCTAGACCACAGGGCTTTTTATTTTTTCTAAGTTTCATCAAGTTAACTCCAACGTTCTTCTATTCGTCAATTCATTTTTTGAAAAAAACCAGAAACCTAAAAGAAATAAAGAAGTTCCCCCGCCGGGAATCGAACCCGGATCTTTTGCTTGCCGGGCAAACGCCTTGACCTCTACACAACAGGGCTTCTTATTTGTCCTAAGTTTCATCAAGTTAACTCCAACGTCCTTCTATTCGTCAATTCATTTTTTTTAACAAGAACTGAAAAAGTATGGAAAAATTAGATTTTTGGAAGGTACTTCATAAAGGTACGGAACTTTCGGTACTTTTCGGTGTTCACAACGTATATCTATATCTTTTGTCTATAGACAAAAGTCTTAAATTCAAATACTTTTTTCAGACTAAATTCAAATGCTTTGATAAAAAAAAATACCGTGTTATGAATATCAGGACTTTTTCCGGATCGAAATGAAGAGCTTCAATCAAAATAATTATTTCGCCTTTAAATTGGTACGTTTTCAGGCCTTTTTCCATACTCTCAATACTTTTTCCATACTTTTCCAGGCCTCAAGACCTTTTCCGTACTTAAATTTTTTATATGCCTTTTTACTTTATATTTGTTGTTTGTGTTCTTTTAATATCATTATTCTTGTTATTTTTTTAAGCATTCGTTAATGTATATAGTTATGTAGGTATTTTTAGTTGAGTCTGCTGGGAAAAGGTTTACATACAAAGGTTTTATATATACAAAGAACAACTAGATGGTTCAATAAAATGTTTCATGTAAATAATTTCTATCAGTTCTTAATACACAGTCCTTGCACGAGCCTGATACCATAGTTAAAGCCTAAGAATTTTTTCATATACCATACATATGATTTATACATAAATATAATACAATTTTATACATATTTTTTTTATTTTCAATATATGCACCAGTTGAGCCTCGTGTTAAGCTTGGTCAATCGACTGGCACCGCTTCCCGGGATAAAATTTCAGAGTCTTTATGAGTTTTGAACATAAAAATGAGTCTTTATTTGACTCTTTCTGTGTGCCACTAGCGGGACTCATAAATACTCTAATCGACAGTGGTTGAGTTTTTAAAAAAACGACTCTGAAACACTCTGCATGCATAAAAAAAAAAATGAGCCTTTTTTTTAATACTTATAAAGACTCTGCATTGAATTTTTTAAAGTATTTAAAATGAAAACTCTGAAATATTGAGAAAACACATTATAATTTTATATTAAACGCTTATATGAAAAACATACGCGCAACTAGCAGGATTTGAAACGACACATTATTTGAATTTTTAAATGAACGCTCGGCTACGAGCACAACGATTCAAAGCTTACTTTTTTTCATTCTGATATTTTACTTTAAGTCACAAGAGGCACAAACGAAATTATATACTTGAAAAAAAATTATTTTGCAATATTGTAGTAGATTCCTAAGTTATCATTTTTTGCTATATACATATTTATTAATAGAGTACGAAATATATATTTTTTTTATATTTATTTGTTAGGGTTAAGGTAATAAAAAACTGAATACATTTTGATATAAAAGATTTAATAAAAAGAATATAATTATGGACATTAGGAAATTTGATGATACTTCAAATATTTTGATCGAGCTTTGACCAGGTTTGACCAGGTTACCCTAGTATTCGAAGTGTGGTAAAGATACTCGATTCTATTCTGAGCAGGGAAAATCGAACAAAAAAAATTAATGATTTAAATAATGAATTTAGTTATTAACCTTCCTTATTATCGAATTGATTTTCAGTAGCACAGCTAGAAAACACCTAGGTTTGCAAACAAATTGAAAATTATTCTGAGTTCCTAAACTCAAAAATAATCTAAGTCCTCGTTGAAGCTGAAAAAATTCTGAGTGTTGATACTATAAAAGTAGAGTCCTCATCCCGAGATGAAATTTTGTCTCTGAAAACAGCCTATGAAAACTCTGCAGCCTCTGAAAACTCTCTCTATAGTGGCCAAATTAGAGATAGTTCAGAGGCTGCTGCAAGCCTCTTGATCAGAGACAATTCTCTGACAAATTCTAAAATATTATCTGCGTGACTGATGGAGAGATGATTGCCTCTGCAATCGAGTCTCCATTTTAGATTCAATCCTGGCCAGTGGTCACTTTGTTAGACTATAAAAAGGATAACTATGTATAAATAAGCATTATGCTTGGTCTATAACTGACTATTAAATATTAATATAAATTTAAAAAAAAAACGACTTCAATTTTTTAGACTTGATTTTATTCGTACTACATGACGACTAGACTGATTTAATGGTTGGAAGAAAGAATTACAAAGAAAACGTGACCTAAATTAATTCGACAAAGTAATTTAAAAAAAAAAAAATTAAAAAAAAAACATTCACAGTTTCTCGTTAATTTGAAGTCAATATCTTGAAAAGTAACAAAAATATTGACGATTCGGAAATACCCGGGAGAAAAAAGCGACCATAGAAATTAACCGGTGTGAGACGTTACAGACGTTAAATTGCTTCTATGGTTAAGCAGTAAATAGGCCAGTTTCTATGGTTAAGACGTTATTCAAAAAAAACCGCTTGACCATAGAAAAAAATGGCTCAAGTATAGGAAAAATTGGCTTCTATAAAAATGAACACCTTAACCATAGAATTTTACGGCTTAACCATAGAAGTAAAAAAAAATTGGGTATAGGCGTTAATTTCTATGGTTGAGCTGTTGCTATTTATAAGAGTATTTGAAATATTATTGGTGGATGCTCTCTTATTTTACATAAATTTGTTTCTGTCCGGGTTAGATCCTACGACTTCCTAATTACTAAAACTATACCCTAACGCGCGAGGCCATTTTTACATGTTGAATAAATTTGAAATTTTGTTCACATAAGCTACGAGGTGATCCATAAAAGTATAATGGATTTAAAAAATTAAAAAGAAGTCCAATATCATTATATTATTAATTGACAGTAGATATTACTTGCCGATAGCGTTTTAATCAATCATGGCAAATGTATCTAAGGAAAGGATGCGACCAAAAAATAAATTACCAATCTTCATTAATTCTTCAGCAATATTTGCCATAATAAATTGATATAATTATGGAAAATATTGCTAAGAAATTAATTAAGATTACGAATTGATTTATTTGTCTATCAACGTTAGCCATAATTAATAAAAAGGCTATTGGCAAATGTATCTAAGAAAATGATGACGTATACGTAAAAATCCGGAGCAATTCCAGAGATATCCGGAGTTATCCCGAGAAGTTATTTGCACCAGGGATAATACGATTTCATATATTATAATGGAGCTGAAATTAACCGAAAATTCAGCAGAAAATATTTTATAGACCAGGGATGAAATAAGGTTTAGGGCCCCAAGGTAAAAGTTTTTAATAAAATTTACTTAGAAGATATTTACAATCTGTACAATGGTCAGCCAACTCCAGCCAAGATGCGATTTGAAAGAAGTCGATAGACTTGAGGGTGTAAGTGGGCAGAAAAAAAAGGATTTCTTAATTTTTTTTTAAATTTTCTTACGACCAAAAAATTCGTGGCTACCAAGTTTAAATATTATTATATGTTCTTGGGGGTTCAAGGGTAATTTAAGAATTTTCCAGGCATATTTAAATCGGTCCAGAAGGGTGCGAAGAGGTTAAAACGAAGGATTTTTTATTGTCTTTGATTTCAATTTTTTTAACGACTTCTTTGGGAAAACCTAAGGTCCTAAAGACCTTATTCACCGTTGGCTATTAAGTATATTTCTGCTAATTTTTTGCCCACTTCAGTTTCATTATATTATACTTGAGATTAAAATTGACTTCATTTCGATTGTAATCAGTGAGCCGACAAAAACAATGATTGTATTCGGTTGCACCCGATTTGTACTCCAATGTCATGCATTCATAATTTTTTTCACCCTCCCACATTAATTGTAATTAATGAATTCAAATTAAACCTTTCCAGGTAGAAATTCGCGGTAAAGAATCGACATAAGCTATCTTGATAATAAATCGGACATACGGTCGGTACGTCGTCGATATCGCCTTAATATCGACATTGTAGAAAACCAAAAATATAAAAATATTTGCATTTACGAGAGAATTATAAATGTAAAAAATTATAAATAATTATATTACAATACGATTATTTGTATCAGTCTTTCTTTTCTCAATAACATTTGTTGAATGTGTTGTTTTAAAATTTTTATATCAAAATGTCATTAAAAAGTATAAACTAGAATACGAATATTGAAATAAAAAAAAATTACTAGGTAATGTCAAGTGACTGGACCGACAGAAGTATCTAAAAAATTCATTCTTATTTTTGAATCTAAATTCTTGTCTAATAATTATTGTGGTTTAATGATTTGATAGTTATGTCAGTATGTCAAATTTAATTATGTACTGTTATAACAATAAAAAATAACGCAGAAAAAAAAAGTGGATTAAAAAAAAAAAATTTAACATTCAACGTTTTTGGAGGCAGCTTTCGTGACGATGGATAAAAAAGGTAAATTTTGCGTTTTTAAAAATTTACCACAAAAAAACAGAAAAATTATCTTGGTAATTTTTTTTTTTAATGAATAAATTACATGTATTAGCAACATTAATTCCTTAGCTGCATCTTTTCCTAAAAATACCAAGAACAAGCAGTAGCTAAGGAAAAGATGTAGCTGAGAAATTAATGTGGCCAAAAAAATTATGTGGTGAGCAACATTAATTCCTTGGCTACATCTTTTCCTTAGCTACTGTATTTTATTTAATACAAGAGCGACCCCGTGCCTCCGGCGCGTGGTTATCATCATATATATATTATTGTGTATGTTTATTATAACTATTTTCTTCATCAAAATTATAATTTTTATTAATCACGTGAAATACTTTTCTTATTTTTCATTTCCATGAATAACTATATTTATTTCAAGTTAATAATCAATATTATAATTATCGTAATGAACAAAAATATCATTTGATCAAATTATATAAAAAATCATTAAATCATTTTAGTTGCGTCGTTGCTCGATCTGAGTATTAAAGTCATATTACAGCTTTTTATAAAAACAATTATATTATTATATTTGATGAAAAAATATAATTAGCAATCACACGTAGCAACCATACACTAACAATTTCTATTTATGTTTACTTATTTATATAAATATTTATATTTTATAAAATATTTCTATCTATATATTATTTTAATCAAGTAATATTAATAAATATGATGACGTTTTTGATAAAAACTTAATAAAAAGCTGTAATGTGACTTTTGATCTAGGAACGACACAACTCAAATAAATTAATTGCCGAAAATAAACAAACGTAGCAACCATACAACAACACGTAGCAACGTGTTAGTATGAGAGAGAAAATAATAAAATATTAGTTATAAACAAATGCTAAAAAATTTCGACCAATCACTTCACGAATAAAAAGCGGTCAAGTGTCCTTTTTATAATAGGAAATAGATAAAAATACCAGGGACAAGCAGTAGCTGAGAAAAAGATGTAGCTAAGGAATTAATGTGGCCAAAAAAATTATATGGTGAGCAACATTAATTCCTTGGCTACATCTTTTCTTTAGTTTATGCTTTTCCTTGGACATTTTTGCTTTTGAAAAATAAATTACATGTATTTTATTTATCGAATAAATAAAAGAACCAAAGACGAGCAGTAGCTGAGAAAAAGATGAAGCTAAGGAATTAATGAAGCCAAAAAAATTGTGTGGTAAGCAACATCGATTCCTTATTTACAAATATTTTTAGCTACTGCTTTTCCTTGGACATTTTTGTTTTCAAAAGAATAAATTTGAGTATTTTATTTATTGAATTAATTAAAATACCAAGGCCAAGCAGTAGCTAAGGAAAAGATGTAGCTAAGAAATTAATGTGGCCAAAAAAATTATGTGGTGAGCAACATTAATTCCTTGGCTACATCTTTTCTTTGGCTTCTGCTTTTCCTTGGACATTTTCGTTTTTGAAAAAAAAAAAATAATTACCTGTATTTTATATATTAAATGAATTGAAATACCGAGGACAAACAGTAGCACAGGAAAAGATGTAGCTAAGGAATTATTGTGACCAAAATAATTATGTGGTAAGCAACATCAATTTCTTAGCTACATCTTTTCCTTAGCTACTGCCTTTCCTTAGACATTTTTGTTTTTGAAAAGAAATGAAATTACATGTATTTTATTTATTAAATAAATTAAAATACCGAGGACAAACAGTAGCTCAGGAAAAGATGTAGCTTAGGAATTATCGTGGCCAAAAAAATTATTTTTTAAGCGACGTTAATTCCTCATCTACTGCTTTTCCTCGATATTTTTTCATTTTTCAAATGACTTACATGTCTTTTATCTATTAAATAAATGAAAAATCTCAAAAACAAGCAGTAGCTAAGAAAAAGATGTAACTAAGGAATTGATGTTGCCGAAAAAATTATGTTTTAAGCAACATTAATTCCTTAGCTACATCTTTTCCTTAGCTACTGCTTTTTCTTGGACATTTTTATTTTTTAAAAACAATTTAAATATTATATTCCTGTCGGTAAATTCACTTGACATTACCCAGTATATTTTTTTTTTCAATATTTGTATTCTAGGTTATAATCTTTCATGACATTTTGATATAAAAAATTCAAAACAACAAATTCAAAAAATGTTATCAAGAAAAGGAAGAATGGTTCCAATAATCGTATTGTTATATAATTATTTATAATTTTTTACACTTATAATTTTCTCGTAAATGCAAATATTTTTATATTTTCGGTTTTTTACAATGTCGATATTACGGTGATATCGACGTCGCATCGACCGTATACCCGACTTATTATGTCGATATAATGTCGATTCAACGTCGATTGTCGCGTATTTTTCTACCTGGGTTGCAGACGGGAAACAAATTGTAAGAAACCACTGTATATATGAATTTATGAATTAATTTATGCTCGTATTTAATAGTTGAATATTGGTACTTCCCAAATATATAATTGTAACATCTCTCAGATAGACGTCAGCTTCTTTTTGAATCGATTTTAAACAATATTTAAAATTAACTGCCGCAAGTTTTACGTCTGCATGAAATATGAATGGGCTGGACGGATCAGATCGGACTGAACTAAACCGAAAGGTTTATAATTCCACGCATACGCACCACAAAACTTTAATTAGGCAATTAGTTTTAATTATTCATTATATCAAGTTGACCTCTAAGAGATGTTGAAAATATATATTGGGAATGTACAAATAATTGACTAATAAATGCAATCATCAATTCATTTGTTGTTCCTAATGAATTGTCAGCTATCTGCAACATGTAATATCAATTCGTTGATTACAATTAATAGAAGGGTCGAGGGGCGAAGGGTCCAAAAAAATATGAATGCATGACATCGAAGTGCAAATCGAGTAAAATCGATTGCAATCATTGATTTTTCGGCAGTTCGTCAATCTTCGGCGCACTAATTACAATCTTTTTGTTCTATACGGAAAGAAATTTTGAGTAAATATCACTGAAGCGTAGTAGTAAAATTTATTGGTGACGACATTGATCAGACCTATTCTAATATATATAATTAATTTTTCCCTCTCTACATCTTTTCCCCCACCATTAATGGCAATATTACGATATCCGTGGCGACAAAATGTTATGACTGAAATCAGAACGTCTTTTCGAGAGAAAAATAATCTCTGCAACAGAATTTCGATATCTCTAATACTTTTAGAGATATCGAGGGCCCAAGATATCGAATTTTTTTTTTTTTTGTCATTTTTATTATAAATAAATGGTATATAAAAAATTACCTTCAAGATCGTTTTTGGTAGTATTTTTAACGAGGAATAATATAGATTAAACAGCAATATCGTATCTTTAATATTTTTCGAGATATTGAGCTTTAAAAGGGAAAAATATAAAAAATTTTTACTAATTTTTTATTATTTTGCTATTTTTCACTATAAATAAATTTAAAAAAAAAATAATTTTAGTAGTATTTTTTACGAAGAAAGCAATGGTGATAATAGAAATTCAATATCTCTAATCGTTTTTGAAATATTAATCATAGAAAATTCAAAATATCGATAGATTTATAAAATAACGAGTTGTCACCAAAAAAAAATAGATTTCATAGTTATATTTGGACTTGGATAAAGAAAAATGATTAGTCGCGACATTTTTTACGTAGCTACATCTTTTTCTTCAGCTAGATATTTTGCTTAGCTGAATATTTCACTTAGCTAAATGTTTCACTTAGCTAGATATTTTACGTAGTCTCAATTATAGCCAAACACACAATATCTACATAATTCCACCAGCTTAATTTTTTACTTAGCTAAATATTTTACTTAGCCACATCTTTTACTTAGCTACATTTTTTACTTAGCTACATCTTTTCCTTAGCTATATCTTTTCCCTAGCTACATCTTTTACTTAGCTATATATTTTATTGAGCTACATCTTTTACTTAGCTACATATTTCAATTAGCTAAATATTTTACTTAGCTAGATATTTTACGTAGTTTCAATTATAGCCAAACACACAATACCTACATAATTCCACCAGCTTAATTTTTTACTTAGCTAAATATTTTACTTAGCCACATCTTTTACTTAGCTATATATTTTACTTAGCTACATATTTTACTTAGCTACATCTTTTACTTAGCTACATATTCCAATTAGCTAAAAATTTAACTTAGCTAGATATTTTACGTAGTCTCAATTATAGCCAAACACACAATACCTACATAATTCCACCAGCTTAATTTTTTTACTCAGCTAAATATTTTACATAGCTACATATTTTACTTAGCTTTATCTTTTACTTAGCTACATATTCCAATTAGCTAAATATTTTACTTAGCTAGATATTTTACGTAGTCTCAGTTATAGCCAAACACACAATACCTACATAATTCCACCAGCTTAATTTTTTACTTAACTAAATATTTTACGTTGTGCATCCTTCGTAATGCCAAGAAGTCTGTGACATAGTATTCTTCAATTCCAATTATAACTATGAAATCTAGTTTTTTTATATACCATTTCTTTATAAAAAAAATAACAAAAAAAAAAAAATTCGATATCTTGGGCCCTCGTCATCTCGAAAAGTATTCGAGATATCGAAATTCTGTTGCGGCCATTATTTTTCTCTCGAAAAGACGTTTCATCTTCAGTCATAAAGTCTCGTCGCCATGGATATCGTAATCTTGCCCTATTGATAATATGCTGTAACACGTAGTAAAATTTACTAGTATTATCTTTAATCTTTTCCGATATACGTGACGAATCTTTAGTATATCTTGTGGCATAATTCAGTAGACCCAAAATGTACTGACTGCTGATTGTAAATTTAACTGAAGTACAAAAAAATTTTGTACTTTTTTTAGATTCACGGAATATTTTTCTTTTTAAATTCATCCGAAACACTTTAATTCGATAGTTTTTAATTAGCTAAAAATATAAACAATAAATAATAGAAAAAAAAATCATTATACATTTACAGTTCAACATGATAATAATAATATTATTTACATGCTCATAATTCGAAATCCTTATATAAAAAGGAGAATGAACCCTCTCTTCGAGCTATTTGATTGGCTGTTTATAATCATGCATTTATTTTTGTTTAATTAATTCATTTTTTCTTTTGTTTATCCGTTGCTATGTGTACCTGTTGTTATTTTATTTTTGCTTATATGTGATGTTTTGTCAATGATGTAAGAAGGTAGTCAATAGTAAGAAGTATGTATGTAATAAATAAATTAACAATTTTCATTAATTCTTCAGCAATATTAGCCATAATAAATTGCTATAATTATGGAAAATATTGCTGAAAAAATAATTTAGATTACGAATTAATTTATTTGGCTGTCAACGTTTGCTATATTTCATTAGTTGAATAGCTATTGACAAATGTTGCTAAAGAAATAAGGTAACCAAAAAAATTAATTTATAATCTAGATTAATTCCACAGCAATATTTTCTATATTAAATTAAAATTATTGTGTCAAATAATTATGGCAAATGTTGCTAAGGAAAGAATGTGACCAAAAAAATATTGCTGAAGAATTTATTGAGATCACTGATTAATTTATTTGGTCACATTCCTTCTTTAGCAACAATTTCCATAATTAGTAAATAAAAATCTATTGGCAAATGTTGCTAAGAAAAAGATGTAATCAAATAAATTAATTCGTAATCTAGATTAATTCCTCAGCCATTTGGCACAATGGGTTCAATTTAATATAGAAAATATTGCTGAGAATTAATCTGGACTGAAAATTAATTTATTCGGTTACATTCTTTCCTTAGCAACATTTCCCAATAGTTGTTTAATTGAATAATTATGATTTATGGCAAATGTTGCTGAGAAAAGAATGTGACTAAATAAATTAATCCGTAGTCTAAATAGATTCCTCAGCAATACTTTCTATATTAAATTAAAATTATTGTGTCAAATGGATGAGGAATTGATATAGACTAATGATTAGTT